>PVJI01023846.1:0-22892 GCA_004026765.1 Micronycteris hirsuta
GAAGTTTTCCACCATTATTTTTTCGAACAGGTTTTCCATCCCTTGCTGCTCTTCCTCTCCTTCTGGTATCCCTATAATGCGAATATTGTTACGTTTCATGTTGTCCTGCATTTCCCTTAATACCTCTTCATTCTTTCTGAGCCTCTTTTCCTGTTCTTGCTCTTTTTGGTTGCTTTTTTCAACCTTGTCCTCCAGCTCGTTGTTCCGATCCTCTGCCTCATCGAGCCTACTTTTGATTCCTTCTATTGTGTTCTTCAGTTCAGATATTGTATTCCTCATTTCCTCTTGGCCCTTGTGAATAGTTTCTATTTCCTTTTTCATGTTGACATAGTTTTCAGTGAGTTCATTATAGTTTCCCTGTAGTTTGTGGTAGTTTTCTGTGAGTTCATCAAGCTTCTCGAGTTTCTTGAGCTGCCTGATAACATATGCTTTTTTTTTTAAGATTTATTTTTATTTATTTTTAGAGAGAGGGGAAGGGAGGGAGAAAGAGAGGGAGAGAAACAGCAATGTATGGTTGCCTCTCACATGGCCCTCACGGGGACCTGGCCCGCAACCCAGGCATGTGCCCTGACTGGGAATCGAACCGGGACCACTTGGTTCTCAGCCCGCGCTCAATCCACTGAGCTACACCAGCCAGGTGATAACATATGCTTTGAACTCAGTGTCTGGTAGTTGGCTTGCCTCTTTTTCATTTATCATTCTTTCTGGGGCTTCCTCCTTTCCTTTCATTTGGGGATTGTTTCTTTGTCTTCCCATTGTTTGTGGGATTCTTCTTGCTAGCCTCACGTTCTTAAACTGATCTGTGAATTTCTCTGAAGCAGCGAAGTTAATTTTGTGTCACTCTCTGTTTTTTGGGCCTACTCTTGTCTGTGTCCCACTCTATTCTCTTCACAATTCCAGGTTTTAATGTCTCACCTGTTGATAAAGAAGCAAGGGGAAGGGAGATAAAGAAGGAAAAGAAAGAAAAGAGAAGGAAAAAGAAAGATAAAGAAGAAAATAATTTGAAAATAACCTAAAATAAAAAAATAATAAAAAATAGGAAATAAAAGTTAGAGAAAACTAGGAATACTAAATGAAGGGAAGGTAGAAGGAGTTAAAAAAATATAAAGAGACAGATAGGAAGGAGGGTGGGGACAAACAACCAAAGAAACAAAGAGAAAACTAGAGAAATAAAAAAAAAAAAAAAAAAAAGACTTTTGTTGGTTGGCTTCAACAGCGTCAGGCTAGGAGATCTGCTGTCTTCTGGGCTGCACTCTCTGCTGCCGTTCCGCCACCAGCGGAGTTGCCGGGAATTTGCAGCACCTCCTCTGGGGCGCCTGACCTCCACCCTGTGTCAGAGTTTATGAGGTCTGTGTCTCCCATCAGTGGGGCTCAATGTAGCTTCTCTGTTTCTCCCGCATGGAGGGACTCAACACCGCAGGTCTGGGTTGTGTCTCAGGCCCTCCAGGTGTGAGCTCCGTGCCCCTGCATTCGCCAATCGCTTTTGTCTCTGGAATCGGAGCTTGCAAGCCGCAGGCCTGGGCGCCCGGTCGGGCACCTACGCCAACCGCCCCCGATTGGCTCCACCGGGTGCGCGCCCAATCCAGGAGCCCCACTTGGGTTTGCCTTTCAATTCAGACTCCAATTCCTCCCGCTGGGATCACCAGCCTCTGCAGATCAGTCCCCAGGTACGCACCGACCTCCGGGACTGCTGGGGACCAAGGCTCTTCCAACAGACGCGCGCGTCTGCTTTGGCAACTCACACACCCCAATCCAGTTCCCTCCCATGGAACCTGGAGCAAACCGGGAAGCTGCTGCAACTGGATCCGCAGACCTCCCGGCTCCCCATGAGGCCTGAGGGACCTCTTCCCTCCGAAGCAGTCTCTCTACCGGCTGATCTTTCAGTTTTATGCGCAGTCCTGGTTGCCAATATTCCCCCACACCGGAATACAGCTGGGTGATCACTCTGCTCCTCAGAAAATCGGCCAGATATCCCGCCAGTGGGCCGGAGGAAAGCGATCACGCTTCTTCCTTCTCCGCCGCCATCTTTCGCCCCCCTGGCTGGAGCATTTAATCCATTTACATGTAAAGTAATTATTGATCAATATGTAGTTATTGCTATTTTACTAACTTTTTTCTGATGGCTTTTATAGCTCTCTGTTTCTTATTCTCTTGCTCTCTTGTATGTTGATGACTTTCTGTGGTATTGTGATTAGACTTATTTCACTTTATTTATTTCTTGTATATCTCTTGTAGATTTTTGGTTTGTGTTTATGATGTGCTTCATATGTACCAAGCTCTATTTATGGCAGTCTATTTTAAGTGGATGGTTGCTTAAGTTCAAACATATTCTAAAATCACTACCATTTGTACTTACCCCTTCCATGCCTCCACGTTTAGGTTTTGTCATTATTTTTTACTTCTTTTGTATTTGTGTGTATCCCTTAATTTACTGGTGTAATTATACATGATATTTCTATGTTTGCCTTTAAACTTTGTATAGCTTTAGTGTTAGTTTATCCGCTGCCTTTATGTGTTTGCCTATGTCAGTGAGAATTTTTTCATTGTGGTATCTTCTTACTCATATTTTAAATTATTTTTCATTCCCTTCTGAAAGAGATCCTTCCCTTTAACATTTCTTGTAATACTATTTTGGTGATAACAAACTCCTTTTTATTTTCTTGCCTGTGAAGCTAATTATCTGTCCTTTGATTCAAATGTATAGTCTTATTAAGTAGAGTAATCTTTGTTGTAAGTCCTTACTTTTCCTCACTTTAAGTATTTTGTGCCATTTTCTTCTGGCCTGCAAAGTTTCTTTTGAGAAATCATAGTGAAATGAAGTTCCCACATAAGAAACCATCCGTTTTCTTCTTGCTGCTTTTAGGATTCCCTCTTTATCTTTAAACGCTGCCTTTTTTATATACTGTGTCTTCATGTGAGCCTCTTTGGGTTCTCATTTAAGACTTTCTGTGCTTCCTGTACTTCTATGTCTATTTAATTTATTTTTTTACCACCTTGTTAGGGAAGTTTTCTGTCATTATTTCTTCTAATAACTTTTAAACCCTTTGCTCACACTCTTCTCCTTCTGGTACACCTATGATGCAAATGCTGTTATGCTTGATTTTGTCCCAGAAATCTCTTACCTATCCTCATTTATTAAATTCTGTTTTTGTTGTTGTTCCTTTTTTAAAATATATTTTATTGATTATGCTATTACAGTTGTCCCATTTCTTTCTCCCCTTTATTCCCGTCTGCCCTATATACCCCTTCCCACCAGCATTCCCCCACCTTAGTTCGTGTCCATGGGTCATGCATATAAGTTCTTTGGCTTCTCCACTTGCCATACTGTTCTTAACCTCCCCCTGTCTATTTTGTGCCTACCAATTATGCTTCTTATTCCCTGTACCTTTGCTCCCGTTCTCCTCCTTCCCTCTCCCCACTGATAACCCTCCATGTGATCTCCATTTCTGTGAATCTGTTCCTGTTCTAGTTGTTTGCTTAGTTTGTTTTTGTTTTTGTTGCTGTTTTTTTTTAGGTTGGGTTGTTGATAGTTATGAGTTTGTTGTCATTTTACTGTCTGTATTTTTGATGTTCTTTTTCTTAGAGAAGTCCCTTTAACATTTCATATAAGGGCTTAGTGATGATGAACTCCTTTAACTTTACCTTATCTAGAAAGCACTTTATCTGCCCTTCCATTCCAAATGATAGCTTTACTGGATAATCTTGGATGTAGGTCCTTGCCTTTCATGACTTGGAATATTTCTTTCCAGCTCCTGTTTGCCTATAAGGTTTATTTTGAGAAATCAGCTGATAGTCTAATGGGAACTCCTTTGTAGGTAACTCTCCTTTTCTCTTGCTGCTTTTAAGATTCTCTCCTTATCTTTAATCTTGGCTAATGTAATTATGATGTGCTTTGGTGTATGCTTCCTTGGGTCCAACTTCTTTGGGACTCTCTGAGCTTCCTGGATTTCCTGGAAGTCTATTTCCTTTGCGAGATTGGGGGAGTTCTCCTTCATTATGTTTTTAAATAAGTTTTTAATTTCTTGCTCTTCCTCTTCTCCTTCTGGCACCCATATGATTCAGACGTGGGAACATTTAAAGTTGTCCTAGAGGTTCCTAAGCCTCTCCTCATTTTCTTGAATTCTTGTTTCTTCATTCTGTTCAGGCTGAATGTTTATTTCTTCTTTCTGCTACAAACCGTTGGTTTGAGTCCCGGTTTCTTCCCTGTCACCGTTGGATCCCTGTACATTTTCCTTTATTTCACTGTGCACAGCCTTCACTTTTTCCTCTATTTTGGGACCATACTCAGCCATTCCTGTGAGCATGCTGATTATTAGTGTTTTGAACTCTGCATCTGATAGGTTGGCTATCTCTTCATGGCTTAGTTGTATTTTTTCTGGAGCTTTGATCTGTTTTCTCATTTGGGCCATATTCTTTTGTCTTGGCTCACTTGTTATATAGTAAAGGGTGGAATCTTAGGTATTCACCAGAGTGGGGTATCCTATGTCACTGTGTTGTGGTGCCGTATGTGAGGGAGGGGTCCAAGAGGGCATAATGCCACTTGCTCAGCTCTTGGCCATCTTTCAGTCACTTCCTCAGCTATCTACAAGCAAATTGGGCCCTTCTGGTGCTGATTCCTGGTTGGATGGTTTTGTGTACATTCTAGGACCCTGTGGGTCTCTCCAATGACCTCTCCTGTGAGGCTGGCAGTTTCTCCTGATGCCTAAACCCACACAGGTTTTTTTTCACTCAGAGGTTTGGAGGCATTATTATCCTGCACTGAAACCCTGGGTTGCTCAGTGTGTTTTGCTCCCCAGTTGTTCCTCCTGGTTTATCTACACACAAATGTGGGACTGCCTGGTTCTCTAGCTGCCTCCTTGCCATGAGTCCTCTCTGCCCCAGCTGCCTGCCTCCACCCCTCCTGCTGGTCTGGATGAATGTTTCTTCTTTAACTTCTTTGTTGTCAGACATACATATAATTCGATTTTCTGACAGTCTGGTTATTTTTTGTTTTTAAATTTGTTGTCCTTATTTTGGTTGTGCAAGGTGGCAAAGTGTATCTACCTATGCCTCTATCTTGGCCAGAAGTGTTGTTGTTGTTTCGATTGGGTGTTTTCCACTGTTTTGTTTTCCAAATCACATTCGATCCACTGCTTCATCTAATCTGATGTTGATTCTATCTAGTGTATTCTTCATTTCATATACTGTATTCTTTCTTTTGATTCCTTTTTATATTTTCTATTTTTTTTTGCAAAGTTCTAACCAAGATCACCTATTCTACCCCTAAATTTATTGAGCATCCTTACAAACATTGTTTTGAACTCTGCACCTGGTAGATTAGTTGACTCCATTTCATTTAGCTCTTTTACTGGAGTTTTGTACTATTCTTTCATTGGGACATGTTTCTTTGTCTCATCATTTTGGTTGCCTCCTTATGTTTGTTTCTAGGTAATAGGCAGATCTGTTATGCTTCCCTGTCTTGGCAGAGTAGGTGTCCTTTGGGGGCCTATGGTGCAAGCTTCCTGTTAACCTGAGCCAAGTACTCTAGGAGTGTCCCTTGTGTGGGTTGTGTGTGATCTCCTATTGTAGTTGAGCCTTGATTGCTATTGGCACACTACTGGGTGGGACTGACCCTCAGGATGACTGGCTTACTGGCTGTGAGGACTGACTACGACAAGATGTTGTGAAGGGACTGACCCCTGGAGTAGAATTCATTTTAGCGGGGCTCTGGTGTCTTCTGAGTCCACCGTTTGGGTGTTTTCGAGCTAACTGAGTAGTGATTTGGTGTGGTCTAAAGCTAGTGACCTGGTGTGTTGGTTTGGGGGTCTCTTGGGAGGGGCTCCAGTGCAGTCAATTTCAGCTGCTGCCTGTGTTCAGCCCACGGCCATGTGGTTAGAACTACAAAGTGATCTGTAGTTGATAGCTGTCTGTGCTGAGCTCGGAGGCACCTGGGAGCGATTATTCTGTGAACCAAGCCCACTACTAGTACCAAACATGGGGCCACATGAGAAGAACTGGGAACCCTGGGGCCAGCTTCTGCTTGTTTGGTGTTTGTGGAACTTTGAGAGATTTTAGGAAAGTCTGCCACATTGGCAGAGGCTGGATCTTGTGAGTAACAGCTGCCAAAAGAGGTTTGGCCTGTCTGTGAGTGGGGTGGGGTGAGGGCTCAGAGAATAACCCAGGCTGGGTGAGAGCAGTGTTAGCCAGATTAATGGAGACTCGGTTCTGCCTGCATTTGAAGGTTATGTGGGGAAGGGCTTAACAACGGAGCAATGGTGCCTGCTGGCACTTGAGTTTCAGAGAGAGCTGCCCCTCCAGCCTCACCCTGCATCCAGCCAATTCAGTTTTCCCCTTTTTTCCCTGGCACTCTTTGAGCTACTGTCCCTTCTCTTGACCTCAGCACAAATGTTTTCGAGTGTGAATCTGTGCTCTAACCCTTTAAGAGGCTGCCTGGGTTCTAGCAGCCCTTCTTCTCACCAGGACTGAGTCCCTGCTGATTTTCACAACCAGCTGTTGTGGGGACCCCTCTTCTCAGCACTGGCATTCTGGGCTGGGGAGCCGTTTGTGAATCTGGGGCTTCTTGCTCCTCAGGGGGGGGTCCTCTACAGTTGAGGTATTCCTACTGATCTTTTACTACCCCACATGGTTTTGAGACCAGCCTGTTTCATGTGACCACACCTTTTACCACTATCAACATGGCTTGTTCTTTATATCCTTAGTTTTAAAAGTTCTGTCCAGGTGGTCTTCAGGTTCTCAAGAGTGGTTGTTCCATAATTCAGTTTTAATTCTGATGTGGTCGTGAAAGGGAAGCATAGCATTTACCTACTCCACCATCTTGACCAGAAGTCTGAGAATACTTTTTAAAAAGCATATTGAAAGTATTAGAAGTCCAATTTTCTTAATGTCTGAGAATTTTAGAAATATTCAATATATGTAAACACACTTATCTCTAAGCCAATCAAAATATCAAAATAGAGTTTCTATAACTTAAGAGATTTTATAAACTAATTTTCTTATACCATCTGCAGGTAGGAAAATGTTACATTCTGGCACAATGAGAGGTAAAGACATTTCTTAATTACAGACATAAACACACAACACAGAAAGAGGATTTACAGTTTCAATTCAAAATTAAATTTTGAATGAAGAGTAAACATAAAATCATGAAGCCCACTCAAACATATTAAAGAGCTGTTCTCTTCCCAGTGGGTGTGAATCCTTACTGTGTTACCCTGAGCATGGGATTGGGAGCTAACCCGACATTTGAGTCATTGGATTGCCAGTCAGGAATGGAGCACAAAGAGCCCTGAGAGCCTCATTGCCTGGGAGGAGTAAATGGTGATTCAAGGCAAATTCTGGTCAATATCCAAGTCACAGCACCAAAACTGTGAAAGACAAAATGCACTGGACAATCAATTAAGGGGATGATTTTATTCAGGCTAGTGCAATAGGGCAAAGGTTTACTAATAAGAATATCTCAAAGAAAATCTAGGGGGCCTGCACATTTGCAGAGGCAGGTAGACAAAGGAATCATTCACAGTCTTTGGGAGTCATGAGGAAGAGGAGCTGGGTCTTATCTGAGTCACTGAGAAAGGAAGGAGGTGGATCTTAGCTCAGGATATGAAAGAACAGGAGGTCCTTTGTGATTATTCATTTCTTGAAACACAAAAGTGTGGAGGAATTTCTTAACTGTTTTCCAGGAATACTGGGCTTAGCTAAAGTTCAACATTGTCACTCTTTTCCAAGCAAATAAAGGTGAATTAAAAACAAATAGTTTTCTTACTAAGCCAAGACTCAACACAATTTGCTCACTGATTCTTAAATTACTTTTGATGCCATAAACTCATTGTGATTAACTCACTTATATAAAAACAGAAGCATAATTTTGAATAGTACACATCAAATCTGATGAAGCACTTTTCCTGCTGAAAAGTATTTTTCATTTATAGAAAAATTAGTTGCCTTAAGTAAAAGGATCATCATTCTGTGCAGATCACGGACTTCCCTGCTGAGCAGATTTAGAGGCAGCTCTTCTTAGGGTAATAAAAGTTTGACCTGCTTTACATCATCAAAAAGAAAACCTCACAGTTAACCAAACCCCAACTCTTAACATAATTCAGTGATTTTCAAAGAAAAACCACATCTCAGAATATTTAAATTTCTGGCCATATACTTAGCTTTTAGAAGGAAACCTGACTACATAAGTAGCAAAATCATTTTTCCACAATATAACTTTTTTACCAAAAAGCTTTTCATCATTATTTTTCCTTAAGGGATTTTTGTAACCAGATTAAATTATAGATGCTTAGTTTTAGGCAACTACACTTTTTGGGGGGAAAGCTTCCAAGTACCTTTACATTAGAAGAGCACACAAAGCAAGACATAGAAAGATGAATTATGGGAAGAGATCAATATGGGGGCAAATTCTAGGTTTAGATAGGGAAAACATTTGTGTACCATTTGACCAGTAAGAAGCACTGAAATTATTTGTGAATAACTTATTTTCCACTGGTAGCAAGCTTCTAAGGTACCCCATCCATGTGCCAGTGAGGGGTGTTTTATCCTCTAGACTAGAGGCAATACGTAGAGTTACAAATCACAGTTGTAGAGACTGGGAGTCTCACTGCCAGGCAGGCAAAGCCTTGTACTAATTTAGTTCAAAGTTAGTGTTATTGCAGCAGGGCTGGCACAATCCTCTCTCTTTTCTTTCTCCTTACAGCTCTGTGTGGCAGCATCATTGTTTCCATTTCAGAACTACGGAAATGGAACCTCAGGTCTTGGCAGTCACCTGGACCAAATTCCCTGGTCCTTGAGTGGAGGTCGCAGGATGCAAACTCAGGTTTCTCACTGCAAACCCAGTGCTTCTCCCACCCCTGGGGGTTTGCCTCAAAGAGGAAGACCTCTGACATTTGAAATGTGATATTATAGCTCAAGATTTAAATGACAATTTGAAATAATGAAGAAAGATGACTGGAACAAACAGCAACTGTTATGTTAGAGCAGAAGAAGGAGTGATTTCATTTTTTTTTTTTTTTCAGAAAGTGAGCAGTTCACTAACTCCCAAAAGGTCAAATCACCCTGTCCCCAGCCTAGTGGGTACCAACGAGGCAACATCCTATTGGAGATACTCTAATTCCTTGGGCTGCTGCTGCCTGGGGTAAAGAGGGTGTCTGCCTATCTTAATTATAATACCTTGGGTGGGGTGTGATGATGCCAGACAATGATCAGAGGATCCAGGAGTTTTACTATTATAGTTATAGTTTTCTGGAAAGAACACAGCATGAGAGGTACTAGGTCTGGTCAGAAGGCTGAGGAATAAAGGGAACTCTGGCCAAGTGCTTATTTTGTGGAGTTTTTTTTTGTTTGTTTTTGTTTTTTAAGTAATGATGCAGTGAGGCAGATTAGCAGGTGTAGAATGGGCCAGTTTGAATAATTTCAGCAAACTCTGGAGTATAGGGGCTGTCCCTGGTTTTTTGGTGCCTGGCTCCAAGGCAGTTAGGGTGGGTGGTTAAAGGACCTTAGTGTGAAAGCCTGTAGGCAGGTGGTTCGAATGTGGAATTAATTGGTTATTCAAGAAGAGGAACTGACTGACCACTAGCCAGGGACTCGACACTGGGTCCTCACAGCATTTAAAAATTATGTTCTATTGCCCTCAACTACCCCTGTCCAGACACACCCCTCAGGTGCTGCCTCAGTTGCTTTGTCTTCTGTTACTTCCCTCTCAGTGCCTCCTGATGCCCACTGGAGCAGTCAGACCTGTGCACAATGTCAAAGAGCTAGAAAGGCCCACTCCGTGTGAATTGCCTTTAGTCCAACCTGCTTTACAACACTTATTGAGACTGCAGTACTTGAAGTTGACTTCTAGTATCTTTTATATATGCAAGGAAGGAAGTGGAGATTTGGATATTAATGAGACTACAGAACATTGTTTTCCCTATTCTTTATCAAACTCTCTTTTGCTGGTTTTACTACAAATTTGGCAGTGAGTCTATAGTGTATAGATTAAAAAAATCAGTCTTTCAAATTATTATAACAAGAATTGTATCCCTACCAGTCCCCACTACCTGGTGCTCAGTTGTGAAGTAGGCCCATAATCAATCCATCTATTCAGACTGAATTTAGTTAATTGAGGCTTAACTTGCCCAAGGTCACACAAGTATATGTGGCAGAGGCAGAATTCGCTGTCTCCAAAGTCTGTGTTTTCTTAATACTCTACATGGACATGATTGTAAGTGGTAAAGCTTTTCTTCATTAAACCTCCTGGTCTAACTCCTCCCAACTTTATTTTTTTATAAACCAGTGGTCACCGAGAGGGTTGGGAGAGGAACCAAATACCATTATTTTTAGAATGACCTTAAATGCTACTCTGTGAAGTGCTCAAAAATACAGTACTAAAGCTTCGGCACCTGGAAATGTTCCCCAAACTTTTTCAGAGAAGAAATCTGATAGACTGGCTGATCTGGTCCCATCTGGGATTCTGCAGCATTGACTCAGGAAACCAGGTGCAAAAGTACAAATTTCTTGGAGGTCTTTTGTTTTATCTTTTAAAAACTTCATTATAAAAATATTGTTTTCTGTTACCTACTGTATTGGTTAATCATTGAGTAAATCTGGTCCTCTAGGAAGTAAGACTTTATCAATCATGAGGTTTCGAATTTTTTCATGATCTTTGGAGAAAACCTTTAGGAGTGCAAATAACCCAGTGTCAAATACAAGCTTTTAGAATACTTCCATGGTTCCCTGTTCAAAGCGGGTTCTCAGTAGGAAATTTTGACCTGACCAGCAATCCATTGTATTCATTTATGTATTTCTGCATGTGATCACTTGTTCATCCACTTAAGTGACCTACATGAAGTGATTTCCTGATATGTGCCAGGCATCATGAATTAAACAGTGAATAAGAAATATTGTCTGCCCCCCAGGATCCACAGTCTAATGGGCAAATGCTACATAAACAGCTGTCACAAAGCAGTGCCAGGCATGTGGCATAAGCCTAAGTACAGGATAGTGTTAACCCACATAGGAAGTATACTTAAGGTCTTTCTTGGGGTCTGCTATATCTAAGCTAAAGTCTATAGGAAGAATAGACATTAATCAACCAAAAAGAGGCAGAGAAATAATGGTCAAGGTAGAAGGAAGAACATGAGCAAGCGCAAGGAGAAAGTGTGAGGCCCTTCAGAAAATTAGGCTTTTTTATTATGGCAGCCTCAGGGCTTGAGCAGAGTAGTATTGGGAGACATGGTTGGACAGGAAAGTGTGGTGTAAACCAGAGAGAACTTTCGAGAAACCTTAACTTTAAATGGAAAACAATGGGAAATCATTAAAGAGGGTAGGTTGGAAAGAGTGAAAAATGAGTTTAGTTTAGGAAGTCCTTAGTCATAGTATATGTGTAGCACCCAAGAGGGAATGCCAGGCAGACAATTAGATATTCAGGATGAAGTTTTGCCTGGAAATATAAATGTGGATCTCATTCTTATGTAGGTAATAAATGAACTTGTCATGTTGAGTTGGATTCCCCAAGGCAAGTATAAGAAGGAAATCAGACTATGGACAAAAGAGTCCAGAGGACACCAGCCTATGGGGGGACTTTGGGAGGCAAGGGGAGCAATGGCCTGAGGGAGAGATGGTCAAGATCATCCAATATCACAGAAGGTCTATTGTAATATGCACTTCCCATTTTTCCTTTTAATCTATTTTTCTTAATGTTACTATCCATTTAGACTCTTTATTATTTCCTTTTCATTTAATCTTATCTTTCTATATTTTAACAATGTATCTTTCCTTTGTCTGAAATTCTTTACAGAGAAAGGCTAGGAAGACAGCAGGCATCTATCACTAAATCTTGAATTCTAGAGAATTTAATTTTCTTTCTTTCCTAAAAATTTCTTGAAAGAACAATAGCAAAACTGATGATTCATGAGAAAAAAGTAACACATCACATTTGGTAAAGGCTGTCATAGTTTTCTGAGTGATAAAACTGTAGGGTGAAGGACTGCGGAGGAGAATGTTTTGTTAGTAACTGAGAGTCAGCGTTAAAGAGTTGAATTGATCCCAAGAAAATTGAACTTTATTTTTTCTGCTTTTCCCCACCCCCCACGAAGAGTTTATTCATTATAGAACTCCTTTGTAAAGTGATCTTTGTGTTCTTTGAGCTTGAAATTATACTCAAATATTCTGGAATGTTTTCATTTCCCTTTAAAATAATAAATTTATTGACTCTCTGGAACTAAATTAAATTAGGCAACATGGCCAGGAAGGAGGCGGAGGAGCTGGACATCACTCCTACCCCAGGGTTATTGCTGGTTATAACCACTCATGTTTTTTGGCCAGTGCAGCCTTGGATAACCTGCAGTTTGCTTCATAAACACACTCCAATGCCCTCCCTTGCCAGCTGAGACCTTGGGCAAGTCCCTTAATCTCTCGAAGCATTAGCTTTTAATCAGTGAAATGGGGATAATAATGATATCTAATCCACAGGGTTGCCAGTAAGGTTAAATGAGAAAACATAATATGCCTGGAATATAATGCATGTTCAAAAATCTTGGCCATTATTATTAAAATGGAGAGGCCATATACTCAGTTCATGTGGAAGGAAAACCTATCTCAGTGGGAAATTACTGCCTGTGAAGCATTCCATTCCATTAATATGCTGTTCCAAAAGGCCAAGGTCTAGGTTAGATGAGGTCTTTTGGTAAGGCGAAGGTATAAGACAACAGGCAACCTGGGGACTTGGCTTGTGAGTGAAAAGAGGGACGCCTTCAAAATATCCTGTGCCCTACAGGATCGCTTTTCACAGTGAGGCTGGCCCAAGAGAATATACACATCCTACTGAATCAATCCAGGTGCCCTAACTCACTGGGGTTGGAGTTAAGTGGCAGGGCTGGGTATGTCCACTCCTGAGCCACTGTGGCCAGGGCTGATCCAATGTTCTTTAGCCTATGGGGGATGTGTTGAGTGTCCCTAACAATGTACCTTGGGGTGAACTGGAAACTCCAGTTGGTTGTGTTTCTTCTCCTGAGATGTCCATAAGCTAGAGGGTAAGAGATAACGCTATCTTAATTTACCCTTCTACATATAAAGAAGATTAAATTGTGTACAGAATATACACAGAGACTTTTCACCTAAAATAAGTTTTAGTATTTAGAATATTTGTCATGAAAATATTAGCTTCCTCTTCTAGGAAATGGAGACAATGTTTCCAGCTTGGAGGATTAAATGACATAATATGGCTAAATTCTCAAAACTATACACCCATCACCTATCATTCATATAGTTCAATATACAAGTGATCACGTTCCTGACTTCAGCTATCACAGTAATGTCTCATCAACATGAAAACCATTTTACATGTCTTACTGTAGTGGACAAAAATCTTATATTTCCCTGGAGAGTTCCAGAGAAATTGGCAGATGTTAGCTAGTATTAATTTAATTTTTCAAAGAACTATTTCTCAGAATAAGTCATGGTGACTTCACCAAGGACCTTATATACAGTGGGGGGAAAAGCTTTGATTTCATTCTTAAAGCTGCTAACCTTTGCTGGCTCACTGCAAACGGAGCAACACTGATGAATCCACAAGCCAAACATAGCCCAAATTAATGCCTGAGATTTTTTCCTATGAGAATGTCTTGCTTGTCTGATGACATTAAAGAGATGCTCCAACTGCTGCAATAGCAAACCATTGTTCTTGGGACTTACCTGAACTCAGGGTCTCAGTATCCTGTGGACTCAAGCACAGCCTGAACAGGAAGTATAGCTGCCCTTAGCTTGTTGGGGGCTGAGAAGAGAATGGTGCGGGTTATGAAAAAGGCTGGTTAGAGCAAAAGCTCAGCTCTAGGAAAAGTCAGCACTAGGACAGACAACTGGGTAAGCAAGGAGGTTGCTTTTAGCACCATGTTTTACTGATAAATGAACAATTTACTGAGCAAAATGCACATGTCCTTGGATTGTGATACACATAGACAACAGATATCAAGTTATAAGAAAAAGAGTCTGCTGAATTTGAAGACTTATTTTACCTTTCAGGTGTTGATATTTTATACATCTTTGTTTTTCCAGTGTCCAGAGTTCTCCATGGTGTTTGAGGGACAACGAAACTGTTGAGAGAAATGAATGCTGCAAGGATGGACCTTGAAGGCTCCAGGCTAGAGCTGGAGATCCACAGTGTGTCCTGGATGAACCAAGGCTTCCTTATCTAAAAGTAGTAGAAGATACACCAAAATTCAAAATCTTGGGTGCTCTAGGTTTTACTCACAAAGAAGCTTCAGTGCTTTTCTGGTGCTTCTGTTTTTCGCGAAGTCACCCTCTGAGGCAAACTATTGTCCACAGGCTAGAAGTAATGGCAGGTGTGAGTTGGCCCAGGTGCCTGGGGCCAGGGAGGCTGTGAGACATTTGATAGTTGCCTAGAGTAAACAGGACTTTCTCTGGAGGAAATAAATAATATAGAGTAATATGCTTATTTCTACTTTCTTACCCAATTGCAAATCACTTCAGTATCCAGAGCTCATTCTCAGAACCCCTGAACGAGGAACTCCAGCATTAGAGTTGTCAGATTTAACAAATAAAAATACTGAACCCCAGTTCAATTTGAATTTCAGATAAACAGCAAATGATATTTTTAATAACTATGTCCCAAATAGTACATGGAACTTTCTTAGATTAAACATTGTTCATGTTTATGTTACTGTAAAATTCTAATTTAACTGGAACTTGTGTTTTCTCTGGCCACCCTATCTGTGATGGATATTTACCTTTAAGCTAATTACTTCATTGGCTTTTTAAAAATTTATTATTGATTTTAGAGAGTGAGGAATGAAGAGAGGGAGAGAAAAAGATTTATATCACTGCTCCACCCATTTATGCATTCATTGGTTGTTTCTTGTAAGTGCCCTAACCAGGGATCAAACCCACAACCTTGACATATGGGGACAATGCTCTAACCAACTGAACTGGCCTGGTAGGGCCTTCACTGGCTTTTCTTTCCTCATTATATATTTTTCTAGCTTTTATGGTCAATCTGTCTTTGTGATTGTGTTTTAGACATGTGTCTTAATGTAAATAGCACGGTGTCTCATGTAAGAATCTTTTTTTAAAATGGGAAAATGGAAATAAATTATACTTATATGTATGCATTATATGTTTCTACCAACTTATTTTCCACATTCCATCTAATATACTTCATCCAGCCCTGGCCCGTGTGGCTCAGTTGGTTGGAACATCATCCCATAACACCAAAATGTTGGGGGTACAATTCCAGGTCAGGGCATATACCTAGATTGTGGGTTTGATCCTCAGTCAGGGTGAGTATGGGAAGTAATAAATCAATGTTTCTCTTTCATATTGATATCTCTCTCTCTCTCTCTCTGGATCTCTTCCTCGCTCTCTAAAATCAATAAACGTTAAAAAATTTTTTAATATGCTTCATACATTCTTTGTCTGTTTTCTAGTGGATACCTTGTTTCATTTATATCTTTTTCCATGTCTATAGGAAATAACCCACATAATTTTGTTAATTGTTTTTAATGTTATAAGAGTAACATCTATTTCATTAACAAAGGCAATGAAGTTAATTTCTCACTCTCCCTACTGACAGAATAGTGAAAAAATTTAATTTTCATAATATCTTTCCATCTTCCATGTTATCTGTTAGTCTATTAATTCCACCAAATTATTTTACCGTGTTATCATTCATATGCTTATGTTATAGTCAATATTTTTTTCTATTTATTAAGATATATAGCAAAATCTTTTGCTCCTTATTGCTTCTTTTGTTCTTTTAAGTCAATTTCCTGCTTACTAAAAGTGAATTCTTTAATAGTTGTAGTAGGCAGAATGATGACCCCAAAGTTGTGCACTTCTTAATTTCCAGAACCTGGAAATATGTTATGCTACATGACAGAGGGGAATTAGATTGCAGATTAATGGAGTAGAATTAAAGTTCTAATCAGCTGACCTTGAGATAAGAACATTATGCTGGTTTATACAGGTGGATCTAATGTAACCACAGGGGTCCTTTAAAGTGGAAGTGGGAGGACAGAGAAGGAGACAGGAACCAAGGAATATGGCAGCTTTTAGAAAGTGGAAAAGACAAAGAACAGATTCTGCCCTAGAACCTCCAAAAAGAAACCCAGCCCTGCTGAAACCTTGAGCCCAATGGGACCCATTTTGAATTTTTGACTTTCAAAATTGTTAGGGAATAAATATGTATTGTTTCAAACTACTGTATCTGTGGTAATTTGTTACAGCAGCAATTGGAAACTAATGTGGAAGTCTTGTCATTGAAAATCAGATGGTAAACCTTCAGTGTACATTTTATCCTCGCTTTGTGAACTTGGGAAACCATTTAATCTCTCTGAATTCTCTGCTCCGTCATCAGCAATATCAACATCATAGTCATAACCACTATCTCCTACCTACTTAGCAGAGCTGTGAGGGAGGCAAAGAGAGAATGTTTATAGGAACTCTTTAAAGATTATCAGTCATACAGATCCGTTAGTGATTGTCCCCACTTCAGTACTGTAGGAAAACATACTAATCACTTATTATCTTTCAGGTTTTGTGCTAATTAAGCCTCATTCACATTCCCAACAACCCAGAGATATAGTATTTTAAGTATGACAGTCTGTCTCCATTTACAGGGGAGGCAAGTGGATCTTGAAGCCACTGACCATGCACTGGAAGATCACATGGGAATGAGCAGCAGAGCAGAACTTCAGCCACTTTCAACTTTCATTCTCAAGTTCGTCTCTTAAGTGAGAGCTCCCTTTACTCAAAGTCTACTCACTTAAATGCTAATCATATCTTTACAAAACATTCACAACAACATCTGAACTGGTATTTGACCAAACAGCTGGCACCATAGTCTAGCCAAGTCAATACATAAAAGAAATGATCATTATATATGTTCCCAACAAAGTATTAGGATATACTAAGTGTTTTAGTTTCTGTATTCATTTCCTAAGGCTGCTATAACAAATGACCAAAGATATGGTGGCTTTAAACAATAGTAATTCATCTTTTCATGGTTCTGAAGTCCAAAGGTCCAAAATCAAGGTGTTGGCAGGACCATGTTTCCTCTGGGGGCTCTAGGGGAGAATCTTTCCTTGTCTCTTCTTTTAACAACCCTTTTCATTCCTTGCCTTGTAGCTTTATTACTCCAATCTCTGCCTCCATCATGTGACATTCTCTCCTGTATTTCCATGTTTTCTTATAGAGACAATTGTCATTGGCCCACCTATGCAGTATAACTTAACTGACTACATCTCCAAAAACCTTATCTCAAAATAAGATCACATTCTGAAATTCCAGGTAGAAAGGAGTTTGGGGAGAGCACTATTTATTCCAGTACAATTTCCATTTGTAGCTGGTAGTACTTAGCACATTTGTAATTAAATATTTATTCAATCCCTCTCCCCTTTGCTGAAAGGCAGGGAGTGTGCTTAACACATGAAGGCGATCAAAAGATGTTTGACAAATGAACACATTAAATTACTGAATTGGCCACATTTTCTTATATTAACTTTGGTAGTCTGTTACAGATTCATAGGAAGTAAAGACAATCATTCTTATTTTATTTTTTTTTTGTTCTTTCCTCTTATAGTTAGAATCAGTTTTAAAATTGAAGGTCAATTCTATTGGTAATTCTATTCGCAAATACAAATCCTTTGCCCTCCATTTTGAAATGCAGAACTCAGAATCTCATAAGGTTTCACTTTCTCTACAGCCTCACTTTAGCTGAGTATCTGGAATGCCACCATTAGGTGTTTCCCAACTAACCTCCCTGCCTCTTCCTTATTTTGGGCAAGACATACTTGCTATAGCCTCAGGGCTTACCTTTCAATACTTCCTTCTGCCATTTCCTGGCTATGACCCTGCCTTTATGAGCAGTGTCCACCAGTCATGTGCTTATACCTGAGAGAGAGGGTCTCTGAAGAAGCTCCTAGCGTGGTGAGAGCAGATGACAGTAGGGTCTTCCTGAGGCAGTCCAGGGCTGTGCAACAGTGGGAGTGGGTACTAAAAGGGAGGAAGAGGGAAAGAACACCCAGGCAGGGCTCCTCAAGTACAGCTCTGCATGGAGAGGACTGGTCTGGGATTAGGTCCAGTAAGTGGCCTGAGATGAGCAGTAGGCACTGGAGACCAGGTCAAGGGCAGTAGGAAGATATTTTGTCTTGAGTGACAAAATTAGGTTTACATTGAAACCCTTTTTCTTTGCAGCTTCTGCCTCTTCAAGTCCAATGTTCACACTCTGTTCAGGAGCTTGCCTGTCCTAATCAATTATACCGGGGTGATGAATTGCTTTTCATTCCTTGGGAACAGCTTTTCCCTAACAAAGGGTTTTTACTTCAGCCCCCTCCTGTAAGATACTAGAAGTATGCCATTTTGTCACTTCCTCATGTCCTCATGTAAGGCCCTCCAAAGAAGCCTGTGTCCCCTGGTCTATGTCAGACTGTTGAGGAAATGGTTTAAGTGCAGAGACAGGGATGGCACCTGCCTTGTTCATCACTGTACGCAAGCAGAATGACTCATACATACCAAGAGCTCACATTTTTTTGTTTTGTAAATGAATAAACAAATGATTTGAAACATAGAGAAGATCCAATGTATCAGACAAGGCTCACTCTTCACAGCTGCCATCCTAAGAGCATCATGAAATAAAGGGTTTTGGGTAGAAGCCTTGCGTTATACCATGGAGGGAAGAGAAGGGGTCCCAGAGAGAGATGGGGATTAGGGAGGCTTCAACACACCGGTAGACCGAGAACGTCAGCCTGTCCAGCCACCAAAGTGGGACAGCAGAGAAGGCAGTGGGTAAGGCTCACATTATCGCTGTGTAGCTACTGCCTTGTGGATCCCAACCAGCTTCTGCTCAGGGGTTGGAGCCACTCTTGGTCAGTGGTGTCAGAGGTCAAGACAGATAGTTGGACCAGAAAGGACAGCATAGTCCTCCCTGAACATTTCACATCTCTCCTCTACCACAACTAATCTGAAAGAAAACCTTCAGCTTCTGCTCTCTAAATCTCGCACAAGTCCTTCTTTTGACAATTTAAACAGGAACATTCAAGAAAGGGAATTATGGGAAATGTAGTTAACAGCTTGACACAACATAGTCTACCACACTCAGTACCAGGTGAAAAGCCAGTATCAACTTCATTACACCAGGCAAAATAATAATAATAATAATAATAATAAATAACAACTATAACTTATATTCATATAGCACTTCTGACATATTATGCACTAAGAACACATAGTAAATAATGGAAAATACAACTTTTTAGTAACATTTAAATATAAGAATCTTTGTACCCTTTCATGGCATCTTTCTTATAACTTTATCATCCCTGTTGTTATACCAAAATCTAAAACAACACTTAAAAATTATAGCTATATTGAGATATAATTCTCATACCATGAAATGTACCCTTTCAAAGTATACAATTCAGTGGCTTTTAGTATTATCACAGAGTTGTGCAAATATTACCATTATCTAATTTTAGAACATTTCCATCACCCCAAAAGAAACCCACCACCCTTCCCCCAGACTCTGAAAGTCATTAATCTACTTTCTGTTTCTATAATTTGTCTATTCTTGGTATTTATCACTTATGCTGTTAGCATCACTTCTAAGACACAGCCATCACAAGAAAAGAAAGACAACACATAACTAGCCCAAGGTCATGAAGATTTACTCTTATGCTTTATTCTAAGAGCTTTATAATTTTAGCTCTCACATTTAAATCTATGATCTATTTTTAGATAATTTTTGTATGTTGTGAGGTAAAGATCCAAATTCATTTTTTGCATGTGCATATCCAGTCCCATCAGGATTTATTGAAAAGACTGTTTCCTTTATTGAACTATTTTGGCATCATCATAAAAAATTAATTGACCATAGATGTACAGGTTAAATTCTGGATTCTTAATTTTATTCCATTGATCTAAATGTCTATTCTTATGCCAATACCACACATTTTTTATTATGGTAGCTTTTCAGTAAGCTTTAATACCAGGGACTATGAGTCTTCTAATTTTGTTCTTTTTAAATATAATTTTATCTACTTTGGGTCCCTTGTATTTACACATAAATTTTATGATGAACCCTGTCGATTTCTTTAAAAATTAAGCTGAGATGCTGTTAGCGACTCCAGTGAATCTATAAGTTAATTTATGGAGTATTATCACCTTACCAATATTAAGCCTTCTAATCCATGATCATGGGATTCATTTCAATTTATTAAGCTCTTTAATCTTTTATTTTTTAATGTATTTATTTATTTTTAGAGAGAAAGGAAGGGAGGGAGAAAGAGAGGGAGAGAAACACCAATGTGTGGTTGCCTCACATGTGCCCCCTACTGGGGACGTGGCCAACAACCTAGGCATGTGCCCTGACTGGGAATTGAACCAGTGACCCTTTGGTTCCTAGGCCTGCACTCAATCCACTGAGCCACACTGGCCAGGGCTAAGCTCTTTAATTTTTAAACAATGTTTTGTAGTTTTTAGTAAACATATTTTGGACTTCTTTCATTAAATTTATTCCTGAAGTTATTTTAATTATTTTAATGCCATTTCACTGAAATTGTTCTCCTGTTTTCACATTTAGATTGTACATTGTTATTGCATGTAAATACAAATGATTTTGTATTTGCTCTTGTATCTTGAAATGTTGCTTAGCTTATTTATTAGTTCTCATAATTTTTCCTCAGGATTTTTGTTATATAAAATCATGTCATTGGTGATGCAAACAGTTTTGAATCTTTTCAAATCTGGATGGCATGTATTTTTGTTTTGTTTTGTTTTGTTATTTTTGTTTCTTTCTTGCCTAATTTCTCTGGCAAGAACCTCCAGTACAACATTAAATGAAAGAGGTAACGGTGGACATCCTTATCTTGTTTTTGATTTTAGGAGAAGATATTCTGTCATTCACCATTAAGTATAATCTTATTTGTGAGTTTTTAAAAATATATTTTATTGATTATGCTATTACAGTTGTTCCATTTCCCCCCCTTTCTTCCCCTCCACCCCCACCCCCCATTCCCCACCCTTTAGTTTTTGTCTATAGGTCATACACATAAGTTTTTTGTCTTCTACATTTCCTATACTATTCTTAACCTCCCCCTATCTGTTTTCTACCTACCATTTATGCTACTACTTATTCTCTGCACCTTTTCCCTCTCTCTCCCCTTACCACTCCCCTGTTGATACCCCTCCATGCCTTATATAAATCCCTTTAACATTTCATATAATAAAGGCTGGGTGATGATGAACTCCTTGAACTTGACCTTATCTGAGAAGCACTTTATCTGCCCTTCCATTCTAAGTGATAGCTTTGCTGGATAGAGTATTCTTGGATGTAGGTCTTTGCCTTTCATGACTTGGAATACTTCTCTCCAACCCCTTCTTGCCTGCAAAGTCTCTTTTGAGAAATCAGCTGGGAATTTATGGGAATTCCTTTGTAGGTAACTGTCTCCTTTTGTCTTGCTGCTTTTAAGATTCTCTCCTTATTTTTAATCTTGGGTAATGTAATTATGATGTGCCTTGGTGTGTTCCTGTTTGGGTCCAACTTCTTTGGGACTCTCTGAGCTTCCTGGACTTCCTGAAAGTCTATTTCCTTCACCAGCTTGGGGAAGTTCTCCTTCATTATTTGTTCAAATAAGTTTTCAATCCCTTGGTCTTCCTCTTCTCCTTCTGGCACCCCTATGATTCGGATATTGGAATGTTTAAAGATGTCCTGGAGGTTCCTAAGCCTCTCCTCAGTGTTTTGAATTCTTGTTTCTTCATTCTTTACTGGTTGGATGTTTTTTTTCTTTCTGCTGGTCCACTTCGTTGATTTGAGTCCTAGTTTCCTTATCATCTCTATTGGTTCCCTGCAGATTTCCCCTCATTTCCTTTATACTATCCTTCATTTGTTCAACTAATTGCAACAATTTTTCTTCGAATCCTATGAGCATCCTGATTACCAATGCTTTGAACTGTGCATCTGATAGGTTAGCTATCTCTTCGTCACTTAGTTGTATTTTTTTCTGGAGCTTTGATGTGTTCTTTCATTTGGGCCATTTTTTTTTCTCAGTGCACCTGTTACTTTAAGGGGCAGAGCCTTAGGTGTTCACCAGGGTGGGGTAACCCACATTGTTGTGTTGTGATGCTGTCTGTGGGGGCGGGGCCTGAGAGAACAATGGCACTTACTCTGTTCTCCGCACTTCCCCAGGTACCCACAAGCAAGTTGGGCCCTTCTTTGCTGGCTCCGGGGTGAGTGGATGGGTCTGCACAGTTCCAAGTCCCTGTGGATCTCCCCAATGAACTCTCCTGTGAGGCCAGGAGTTCCTCTCACTGCCACCTCAACCCACACAGGTGTATTCAATCGGTGGTTTGAGGCTTTATTTCCCTGCATTGGTGGGCCACGGGGTCTGTTCCGCTCCCCAGCTTTTCCTCCCGGTTTATCTGTACAAGAATGAGGCACCGCCCAGTCCATCAGTCCCAGCCCTGGTTTCGCCAAGAGCGCCTGCCTCGTTTTGGCCAGGCACGCCCACTAAGGGCCTCTCCGCGTAGCTGGAGCATTGGCTGTATTACTCCACAAACCGCGTCTTGCTGAGTGCTCTCCACCCGGCTCCACCCTGCTTACCAGTCTGGATGAACATGTCTTCTTTAACTCCTTGGTTGTTGGACTTCCACTCAGTTAAGTTTTCTGTCAGACCTGGCTGTTTTTGTTTTTTAAATTGTTGTTTTTCCTCTTTTGGTTGTGCGAGGAGGCACAGTGTGTCTACCTATGCCTCCATCTTGGCCAGAAGTCTTATTTGTGAGTTTTTCATGGGTGTCATTTATTGTTTGAACAAATTCCATTTGATTGTTAGTTTGTTGGTGATTTTTATCACAAAATTGTGTTGGATTTTTTCTTTTTTTTTTTCTTTTTTTTTTTTTAA
>PVJI01023847.1:0-22899 GCA_004026765.1 Micronycteris hirsuta
CTTCTGGCTTATGAATTACGATCTAGTTGTAGAAGTAAATTATACCCTTCTCTGGCCTATAGCTTACCAGGAAAACATTCAGGAAATAACAGGAATTCAAATCCACCTTGAAGAATTAGGAGAATTTTGACAAAGAGAAAAGGAAAAGGACTTTTCACAGTAAGAGAAATAACACATGCTAACACACAGAGTTCAGGATGCTTTGAAAGAAACTCCCTGAGGCAAAAAGAAAGAATACAAAAGGTACTTAAAGAAGACAGTGCCAGGCAGATACCACCTTACAGCAGTTATGAAATTTCGGGATAAGGAGAGTTACAGAAAACAAGAACTTCTGAAAGCATTTTAAGGAGCATGACGTAACAAAGCTGTTTTTCAGGAAGACCTCATTTACCTCTGTCTCTGTGTTCAGATCATTTCTGCTAAAGATAAATATCTTAAATACAGAATTACCGTAATTCTCACAGAATTACCTCTGAGATGGTAAGAGAAGTCTAAAATCTCTTATCTAAGTCTCAGGGCCAGCTGTATTTCAGAATGCAGATTTTTTAAAAAAATATTCAGAAAGGTTAATACAATGCACATAGCACATCACCTCTACCCTGGTCCAGGGCAGCACTTCATTGCCTGCATATAAATATTTCTACAAAGGGAGATAAATAAAGACTACAAATAGTCTTACATTGCTTCAGGGCAGAGTCACCACCAACTGAATTAACAAAAGTTATTTTTGGTTCTAGAGTTTTCTCGATTTCAGAGCTACACATAAATGATTGTAGATCAGAAACGCTTGGCTGATCTTCAACTCAGTCCCTGGACAAAACTAGGGTTTGGATCAGTGTTAATGCCATGCTAAGTGCAAGCAAGGGTCTCTGGGAAGAAAAAAAAGAACAAAGGATCTAGTAAGGCTTTTAGCAACATCTGGAAGAAAAATAAAATAGTAATGCCGATCTTAAGAAGATCTTTAGAATAGCACAATGCCAGGAACTTAAACACGGTTCCCTAAAAGCCACAACTAAGGATTTTGTAGCTTGACCCACTGGGGCACTAGGACCTTCCAGCTACTCCTGTTCTCCCACTTTAAGAGCAAAATAGAAAAGTCTTTTTGGGGGGAATGGATTGGGGGTGGGGCATAAATAAAATCCACACTAAAGCTAGATATAGCACATCTATTTCAAATTAATATAACTAAGATGTACTAAAGATTTTTTAAATGTAATTTTGTAAGCACATTGTTTCTCTTAATTCCCCATCTTCCTATTCTCACCTGTTACAGTTTTTACAACAGGGTTGAGTCTAGAACAGTGCTGTCCAAGAGAAATATAATACAAATGTGAGTTGTGTGTGCGTGTCTGTGTGTGTAATTTTAAACTTTCCAGTAGCCAAATTTAAAAAGTTAAAAGAAAAAGGTAAAATTAATTTTACCTATTAATAAATTAATATATTTTATGAAATCAAATATCAAATCCAATATAACAAAAATATTTTTATTTCAATATATATTTTTTAAAAGATTTTTTAAATTTATTTTTAGAGAGAGGAGAAAGGAGGGAGAGTAATATCAATGTGTGGTTGCCTCTTGTGCGCCCCCTACTGGGGACCTGGCCCACAACCCAGGCCTGTGCCCTGACTTGAGAATCGAACCAGTGACCCTTTGGTTACTGCTAGTACTCAATCCACTGAGCCACACCAGCCAGGGCACATAGAGTTTTATTTTAATACTATTGATGAGATTTTTTTTTTCCATACTAGGATGTATTTTGCACTTCAAGCATCTCAATTCAGAATAACCACATTTTACCTGTTCCATCGTTACATGTGGCTACTGGCTACCATAACGACTACACAGAATTAGAACTTCGTGGTGGTGACTATACTGCTTACAATAAAATTAATTCACTTCTGTTTAGATTAGATCTCTGTCTCCTCTTACACCTGCCACTTTCAGGGTTGCCGTAGGCCCATCAGGTTTAGTAGACCCACAAACAAATGTCTTTAATTTGGTCTTTCCTTTCTGCTCAGCTATACTATACTTAATTCTAATTCGGGTAAGAATTACTTCAAAAAACAATTTCTGATGAAAAAATTACTAAAACTCCACTTCTTTACATCTTTCTGCAAATTTGCATTTCAAAGCACTAGCTGAGATTTATAAGAGCAAAGGCCTGATTCTTTCATTGCTTTTAGGGCATCTCAGAGTATTGAAACCACAATTATATTAATAAGAGAATCCTTATCTGTCATCTCCTTGGTTCTCCCTTTCAGATTTTCTAGACTGACCATGAACTGACAATGGTTGAAGGTTAGTGGTTCCTGAGAATCTTTACTGTTTTACTATACCTGTGAAGTTTTCCATAATTAAAAAAAATAAATGGAGGAAGATAAAGAGCAAGTCCAAGGGAGGAGGGGTTGGGAAAGGAGGGGGGAGAAGAACTATTACTAATAAATGTTAGTATTTTTGTCCTTAATATGTAGAAAGCAATGATAAGAATCCTCTGAAGGGATCAATAGTTTAAATAAAATCTGATTGTGAGAGCTTTACATGTGAAGAACCATGTATTTTCCTATGTGAGTCCAATGCTTACTTTCTGAAACTTTTCTTTCATTATTTGTGCAGAGTTCACACTTTCATTAGAAAATTAGCTTCTCCCCTAAATACTTCTCTTCTACCAACCATACAACCTCTTCCTATTGGGCAGAAGCAACACAATGAAACAAGAACATGCTGCTCTGTCTCAAAGAAAATCACTATTACATTTCTCATACCCAACTGGGAACAGCTGCGGACAGGTTTCTAGGTCTGTAATAGGGTTTTAAGCCCCTTATGTTTAAAATAACAACTCCTGGTAAAAGCTTGCTTGTATATTTGAACCCAGAACAAGTGAACCATTTTAGGCAACTCCAGAAGATTAGCCTTATACTTTAATAGTTGAGCCAACACTCCTTAACTCCTCTGGCAATTCTTGAGGGTGTGCTTCACTGTATTACCTCAGAGCGGTTTAATTAGTTAAACTGAAATTAGGCTTCTGTCACCTCTAAAATCTTCCTACAAATCTGAACCAGAGTCTCCAGTGGTTTCAGCTGCTTCAACCACAATGCGGTATAGATTTAACATTCTGAGGCATTCTCAAATATCCCCAAACCACACTGAGAATGTGGGCTACAAGAGGAAACAGATGTGGGTTAACCAGAACATTATCTCCACAGAGAGGAGGTAAGAACAAACCTTCTATAAACATCACATCCGGTTTTTGGAGCAGTTTCATCAGTTCATTAAATGTCAAGACAGGATTACCCATGAAATCTTGGAATGCAGCCAGTCTACAACCAAAACTGCTGCTATGCAAACTTTACTTGACTAGACATGTTCAAGAAATAGATGACAACAGGACAACCAGGCACCCATCATAAAATGAACTGGAGTGGGAATGCTATGCAGCTCCAAAAGAGAAACCAAAATATGCTCACAAGGAACCATTCTTCGTCTTATGTTCCAGGCAATCTCCAAAACAAGTAGTGAAGTGGAAGTATAGGAGAGAGACAAACAGGTATCAGTGGGGGCTGACTTATAGACTTCATAGGACATAAAATATAATTTCACAGAGAGGCACTTACAAATAGCATATAGATCCATAAAAATGACATCTCAGTCATGCAGAGTCTCACTGGGGTGACAAGTGAAGAGAAATGTTTGGACCCACTAAGAGAAGTAAAGAGATGGCATGCACCTGTTTAAGGGAGCGGTAAGGGCAACGACAGCGATGCATGCAAAGCCTTTTAACACAGTTCCTGACATATTATGACTGAGTAAAGACAAGTGATTTCTAATATGAAGGGAAAGTATCATAGTTGCACTAGGTTTAATTTTTTTTCAAGAACATGCTTAGAATATTAAGCATTTGCAGTTACTCTGTCCTTTTATAGATAGAGCTAAGAACTGCTATTGTGACCAAAGCTTTCTAAAACCTGACTTACTCAGGAAAACTGTAAAATTGAGAACAGATTATTTTCAGAAGGTATCATTAAAATAAACAGCAATACCACCTTTGTCAACTACTGAATTGCTTCTCAAGACATTTCTGAGAGCCCCATTGTCCTGGAGCCTTCAATAAAACCTAACGGGAAAACAGGAGCACATGAACGAGGGGAAACTAACCTCCTTCTTTTCAAACCCTATTTGCCCTCTGAGTAGAAAAAAAAATAAACTGTAATACCTTAGTACTAAAAGGTAAATAGCTCCAGCACCAATGAGCATGCCTTATGCTCAGATACTGGTTTTTAAATACTACTCCTTCATGAAAAGAACAATGGCCCCTTGGAGCCACGGCTGATTGCAAGGCTAAGGGAAAGGAAATAAGATAAAGCTGGAATATACTGCTGTTTCAGAAACTGCTTTAAAAATGATAGGGGCTCCATGAAAAATTAAAAATAAGATTACCATGATCCTGCAACCCTGCTACTGGGTATACTTCCGAAAGAAGTGAAGAAGGGAGTCAAGAGCTATCTGCACGCCCGCGTCCACTGCAGCGCTATTCACAGTAACCAGGCGGCGGAACCAACCGAGACGCCCACACACAGAGGAACGGGTAAAGAAGATGCGGCATATAAAATGGAATATCATTCCACCTTAAAAAGACGGGAATCCTGTCACATGCTACAACACAGACGAGCCATGAGGACATTATGCTGAGTGAAATAAGCCAGTCACAGAAAGACACTATCGCATGATTCCAGTTACATGAAGTATCTAAAGGAGTCAAACTCTTAGCAATAGAAAGTAAAATGGTGGTTGCCAGTTGGGGGCGGGGCGGGGGGAGAGGAGTTCTTCGAGAGGCACAGTTTTAGTTTCACAAGAGAAGAAAGTTCTAGAGATCTTGTTACACAATAATGGGCACCTAATTAACACTACTGCACAGTACACTTAAAAATGGTGAAGGGGGTATGTTTTATGTTATGTGTTTTTACCACAATTAAAAAAAAATGAAGAAGAAAGCATGTGAAAAAATTTGAGGGTGCTTTTAATGACAATTCTGGGACAATTTTTACAACAATAGAATGATAATAATGGATATAACCTAAGAATAAAAAAATCATCCACAAGTTCACACTGATAATTGAGTAAACAGAGGCAAGGGGACAGCTCTTCCTTATAGGAGAATTCCAATTGATATATATAACAGGAATACATAATGGAAATGGTATCAGTGTTACTTTCCTGATGTTGAAGATTGTTTCATTAGTATGTAAAATGAAGCTGGGTAAAAGACTATTCTTTCAGGTTTTCTGTAAGTCTGAAATTATTTCAAAATGAGTAAGTATAAAAAAGAGGCAGCAGAGCACAACACAGAAAGTACTGTATTAGGCAATCAGGAAACCTGAATTCCATTCATTTCTTTCTAGAGAGAAAGCTCCATGAGTTTGAGCAAACAAAAGATGCTAACTAAGCAAAAAGCACTAAGCACTGCTGAATTTTAGGAAGAGAAAACTAGCTAGAAAGAAAACATGTTTGTGTGAGTATATGATGCTATCTAGAAACCACAGCTAATTTTATAAGATTTGAAAACAGCTTCTTTTATTCAAAGACAACAGTTTAGAAACCTATAAAACATTGTTTACTTATTGGTCTGTAGACTAATAAAATCTATCATGGCACAGAAGAGTTTTTGACATATTTGAAAAATAACACTGTTAACTAAAACACCAAAGCAATATTATAATTCTCAACCAAACATAAAAGCCAAGTCATTTGTTATCCAAAATAAAAAATAAATGAACAGCAAAACCAAAACAATGTTGAGTGGGGGCTCTATTAATTACATAGAGCCTCTCATTTCATTCCTACTTACAAAGTCTTGGCAGATTTCAGAAGCTCAAAATTATAAATGAAACACTAAACACTAGTCTATTGAAAATTTTACTACAATAAAAAGAATTCTAATCCTTCTCTGAGATTCTGTCATTTCAGATCAAATCCAACAACAAAAAAACCCTAAATTATAGTACAATCAATGACAATCTAGTCAGGTTCAACAACAACAACAAAATGACAGGGCCTGCGTGCTGAAATTAAGATTACTAGAAGGTCTTAATTTTTAAATTGTAAATCATATTTAAAATGGAAAAAACTGAAAGACAATCCTTTGTTCATTGCAGATAACTATAGGAATGACTACTACACAGGATCTTTAAATAGCTGGTGATAACTTTAAATTGAAACAAAGAGTTAAAATGCCTGTCACCGTTAACTGCTCAACGTGTCGCAAATTCCTTACTAGGAAGTCCCAAAACTGTGGTCCTGATCATCATCTGACTGCTAACCCCTTTCAAAGCTTCTAAAAACAACAAAAATGAAATCTCTATGACCCCTTTAAAAGTATAATAGTTTCCCACCTATAGAGACATAACCTCCTGAAAAATAATGTTTTACATGGACTCCATTAATAAAAAACATTTACAAGTTTGGCAAGCTCCAAACAACAGCTTTAAACATTTCAGACTGAAACTAAAAATACCTGCACACATGGTTTTATACTAAAACATGAGAAGAAAAAGTATAAAAGCAGAACATTTAAAAAAAGATCCAAATGCAAGTTCAAACTTGGCCACTAAAAATGCTTTCGAAGTACCAACACACATCAGATTATTCTAATTTACATAGATAAAACCATACTAACTCCTAAGTGAGGCAAAGCATCTTCATTGGTGAGGCCCTGGGGTTTGCTGTGGCAGTTCGGGAAAGCGTGACTACACTTACCATCAAGGATGGTTCTCTCATTACATACATGCAATCATTTTTTTAGAGCCAAAGTCGAGTGGATAGTAAAACAGCATCGAATTGGATGATAAACTACTTTGGTTACTGTAGATTATAACTTAAATGACGTTGCTAGAATTACACATGAATAGGTAACTTTCAAACAGGAGTTTAAAAATATATATTATTATAAGATCTACCCCAACAGATGCAAGGTGATATAACAGGGTAGCACCATGTTTATAACTCAATGAATATAGGCCCCAAATCCAGCTATTCTGTTGAGCTGAGGAATCTTACGATGGGAGTTCATCAATATCATTCTTCTGTTATTAAATGTCAAGAAGATGTGGGGAAAAACATAAAACAGGGTCCAGCAGAAGTAAGGCCTGCTTGAGTGTGATATTATGTTACAAAATTACACGCTTATGATTTTTTTAATAAAAGATTTTGTAATAAAAAGGGGTGTTATTCGTGTCAGACCCAGTATTTACATCCACACGTACATCCACATAGTGTGGTAAAGTAGTAAGAATGCGCAACGATTCAGGCATTTAATTTCATTAACTTGAGTATCTAAAACTGAAAGTATAGTATACACAATCTATTTTAAGGAACACTGAATGTTATAAATTAGAAAAGATTCAAAAGAAAGCACTTGGTACCTGTTATCAGAAGAGCTTTGTCTCAACAGATGATTGCATTAACACAAATTCTTAACGAGGAAGTAATCTTAGAAACAAACAATACAAATATGATCATAAATGGGTCCTTGTGTGTTTTAACAGACTTTCACAATACACAGGCCGAAGATGCCAGACAAAGAAATTACTTTAAAAAGAAATATGAATACTTGGGAAACAAATTTCCTTATTAGGGTACTGATAAAATAGAGGAAGTTGTCATGAGAGGAAAATGTAGCCCTGCAATTTCAGCCTTAGAATATGAAATAGAACATTCACCAAATGCCAAGTTTTCAGCACAGATCCTACACAATAATACCCTCTTTATTCAAAAGTTCTTGGTACTCAAGGTTCTAATAATCTTCATTTCTGTTTCCCAACAAAGTTGTGCCAAGTATAATTAGATTTGAACAAAACTACTATAGACACTGTATTGTCTAAAGTATGGAAATTTACAATAAAAGAGATTCAAAACAAATCTACGGGCCCTTAAGGTAGACAAGAAAAATCTCTTTTTACCTATAATTGCTAGGTGTTGCTGCATTTGTCAGCAAAAACTCAGAAACAAAAGGGGGGAAATGAAACAAAAAGCATATAATGAGAAAACAAACTGTAAGAAAAATTTAGTTATGACAGTATTATTTTCAATAAAACCAGTCATTCAAAATGCATTAATTTTGCCAATCAGTCAAATTGGGATGTAATGAGAAAAGCATCCTGAAAAACTACAAGCCAACGGTACATTCTTTATACAATGGCGAGAAAATGTTTTAAACTTATAAATTATCAGTCTTTGCTATTGGTAAGCAGTATTGCAGGCACTCAAGTGCAACAGATGTTTTTGGCAGTGAAACCTGACCAAGAAAAATGAGAATGTTAAGACACAATGTGTTTCTGTATACTGCAAGGTCTTATAAAGGAGAAGTAAAGGCTTATTTGATGCTCCCCCTGTCAGAAAAATAGAAACGATCCTTTCTGCTAATGCTTTAGTATTTATTATCAGGAAGCCCCAGAATACTATATTAACACTTGGGTGGGGCGGGGGCTGGGGGAGTCCACTGCAGACAAGTAAACCAGAAGCTTGTTCATAAGAGGTGATTAAATGATAACAGCATAATGAAGCAGCAACAAAAACAAGCTCCAGCATGTACCTTTTAACTGACACCTACAGATAAGTAAGTGGTCACTATCAGCTGACAAGGAAATCGGACTTACCCTCAAAGGTGCCTTCTTATATTAAAGCACAGGCCAATATTATAACTATCTTTTAAAAACTCTGACATCATTAGCAATCCCCTGTGTCCCATCCCTCTCTGAAGAAGGTGGATATAAGCCTTGAACCAGAACTAAGGAATCTCCACTGAGGGAGCAGATAGCAAATGAACATTCTAAGCTTTTCCCATAAGATCCACTCAAAACACACGAATTTACTATGCCTACATTGCTACATATATTTACCAAATAACTATATTTTCTTCCCAAATGTACTATAAACACATATAGGAGAGTTTGATCCCAAGTAAACTCTAAATCAGGGGTGTCAAACTCATTTCCTCGGGGGGCCACATCAGCCTCACGGTTGCCTTCAAAGGGCCGGATGTAATTTTAGGACTGTATGAACGGAACTGCTCCTTAACAGTTAAGCAAGAGTTCAGCGCTGCCACCGGGTAGAAGCAAGGCGCCGGGCCGGATAAAACAAGGTGGAGGGCCGGATTCGGCCCGTGGGTCTTGTGTTTGTCACCTGTGCTCTAAGTTTTCCAGAAAAGAACAGGGCTATTTAATTCATACTTAGATATTTTCTTATAGTCCCAGGGAAAAAGCAGCTTTCACTCTTGGGCATAACAAAAGTTGGGAAGCTTTCTTAAAAGGACGGGACTGGAAGAGAGCACGTGACCTAGACTAGGGTCAGATCAGGCCTAGGATCGGCTGCTACATAACAAAAGGCTAGCAAATAATCTTAGAAATAGAAGCATTTTAAAAATTATGTATCATCCAGAAGTTTTCAAGTTCACTATAACCTACCCAGTACTAAGTAAAGCAAGATAAAAAGCCTTGTGGTGGCAGCTGCTCCTATAATTACCGCTAGTCTCAGAAAGGGAAACTAGCAGTTTTTCTCTGAAGAGCTGTGCTCTTTCCTTAGTTCGCCATATATCAGCTATTTTACACATCATCATAAATTAAGGGACTAAATAACAATACCAGCTCTCTTTATTTCCCAGTTGTGTCTGTGAAAAGAAAATAACAAAAGCGCTGATACTCAATTACAGAAATTTCATCAGAATCTCCAGGGGAAAAAATAAGGGGGAGTATGAGTGCATAATTTGGTGGAAGCAGATGTACCATTAACTGCAAATAATCTATCAAAAAGAGAACAAAGAATGCCAGCAGCTGTGTTCCCAGCAAACTTGTAGGAAGAAAAACAGATCTGAAAGGCAGGTTTAAAAATGCAGGTACCACACTCAGGGAAGAAGGGAAGAAGGAAGTGAGGGAGCAAACGACACCAATGTATACACACATATAGCACAGGAAGACAGAACAAACCAGACTGAATACTAATTTTAAGATCTAGTGGACTCATAGCAAACTAAGAAAATAAATCCTGTTTAATCAATATTATTTATATATTGTTATGTAATATGTATTCATTTTTATTCTTAAACACTATTACTCAGAACCTCCATAAATTCTCATTTCTCTATATGAATCCCTCTGGAACTACTTGTGATTTTGCATAAGCTTCTATATCTAAAGTGCTAAAAGTGACCTGAGCCCTGACTAGTGTGGCTCATTTGGCTGGGCATCATCCCGCAAAGAGAAAGGTCACAAGCTCAATTTCCATTCAGGGCACATACCCAGGTTGCAGGTTGGATCCCCAGTCAGGGTGCCTACAAAAGGCAAGAGACCAATGTTTCTTTCTCATGCTGATATTTCTCTCCCTCTCTTTTCCCTCCCTTCCCTTCTCTTTCTAAAAATAAACAAACAAAATCTTTAAAAAAATAAAAATATGCCCTGGCTGGTATGACTCAGTGAATTGAGTGCCAGCCTGTTAACCAAAAGGTCGCTGGTTCGATTCCCAGTCAGGGCACATGCCAGGGTTGTGGGCCAGGTCTCCAGTTGGGAGCGCACAAGAGGCAACTACACAATGATGTTTCCCTCTCTTTCTCCCTCCCTCCCCCTCTCTCTAAAAAGAAATAAATAAAATCTTTAAAAAAATAAAATAAAAGTGACCTGAAATGGGAAAAATAAGACTTGAGAAATTCCAAGAAATATTTCATTTACAATCTAATTAGTCACAGTAAGATAACAAAACATAAGACCATTTTTTAGACCATGTAATTTTAAAAAGTTTTACAAAATAAGAAATCAAGTACTCCTGCCTACTATAAATTACATTCTCTTCTCTTATTATGTACAGACATTCTTTTTGGACACATAAGCTTTAAACTGTTCTAAGAGGAGTAACACCTATACATTCATGGAGAGTCCACAGATGATCAACAATACGCATCTGTGAACTGGCTGAGAATGGGTGGGCAATTTGTATTCAAGCCAACCCAAGTGAAGCTAATAGCCTGTTGGAAAAGTGAACCCATAACCTTTGTCTCATTAGCACTGAGCTCCAGCTGTTAAAGATTCAAACACTAACTTGGATTTAAAGGACAGAGGAGGCGGCAGTAAAACACTAACAACAAGGAGAAAATTTATATAATCAAGTCTATGCAAAATTTTTATTAATGGAAACCAGCTGCAAGAATGAAAGATGCAGTTTTTAGTATTTGAGCCTGGTGGGAATACTGATTTTTTTTTTTTCTATCCCAAGTTTCCATTCTGAAAGGAAGGCCCCTTAATTCATTATTCCCTCAGAGTCCCTGGAACTCCTAAGAATACCTTTCTGAAATAATTGCTCTAGATCCCAAAATATCGATGTACTAGGAGATATCTGCTATGGCTTTGAAAAGCCATTCAAAGTCATTCCTTATAGAAAAGTCATGCATCCACCAAAGGAATAATGTATTCAAAACTCTGTTTTAAATATGAGGTTTATAGTCCTCTAGCACAGCTTAATTCAAAGTTGTGAAATTTAGACTTCGTGTTCAATATCAAAGACATAAACCACTTACAAAACACTGTGATAAAATAGTCACCACTGGTTGTTTCCACCATAATTCTATTCTGACTGCCACAACTTAAGTCTACCATTTGGTAAATATTTTTCCCCAAACTCTGGTTAATTACTCTGTCTCCTCACACAGCTCTAATCAATTTAAAACCTGTTTGCATGCAACCACCTCAATACTTTATATATTCCACCATCTGCCCCCAACACCAGAAACAACAAAAAAGCTATACACACATGGGCTTTGCTTTCCTGACATGACTGCCAGCTTTTCCAGTATAGACCTTATGTAACACTGGATTTGAGCAGAAACTGCCCCTAGGAAATTCAGCTAGTGGCTTTTACCCATACCGAAGAAAATCATTCACATGAGCTTTTAAGACTAAAATGAGATGAATACCCATTTCTCATTGCAAGTGTAACTCAGAAATCCTAGGGTTAGGTGCAAGAAAATACATAATTGTTAGAATCCTGAAGGTTGAGTAAAATTTCTATAAAAGATACCTCTAGAATCCCAGACAAGAGGCAAGAATATTTGCATCAAATTACTATCAACTCAAAACCATTATAAGACTGGTTTTAAAATTAAAAAGTAAGAAACAAACCTCAATTTTGTCTGTTTTGGCATCTCCCCAGTATATTTTGCCTTCATCATAATCCAAGGCTAAACCATTTGGCCACCCAAGAGAAGTGTTAACCAGCACTATTCGGTCAGAACCATCCAGAGCTGCTCGCTCGATTTTCGGGATTTCTCCCCAGTCAGTCCAATACATGTACCTATAGAAGTATACAGAAAATGAGCTAAAAACAGATAATAAACTGTAGCTTTTAGTGTCCTAAAGGTGAGGTCCACCCCTCATATCGCACTGGTATCATCAATTAATATCATACAAGGGAATAAAAACACAGTGCTTAAATATACCAAGAGTATGTTTAAGACATTTTTAAAGGCAGCATATAAGCTTATAGGAAATTTTCAGACAAAACATTTTTCTAGATTTGATAATAAAAATGCCTTCCAATACGGAGATTCTCCATTTTCAGTCGTGTTTTTTCAAAATATTTTGTGTTCTTTCACATAAACAACCCTATCTTTTTCTTGCTCATTTGTTATTTCTGACACAAAAAGATTAACAGATTACAAACTGAATTCCAAAATAACTACTTCTCCCTGTAGTACCACGTGACTCTTCCAGCTCCTGGAAGTCTAAGTGGCTCTAAGGCACTGGCATACAATACAGCAGAATGATGTGCCACAGTGTTCGCCCTCGGGATGAATCTCATAGTTAACAAATAACATTGTTGAGAATGTAGACATCTTTCTTTCCCTCAGCGGTGGCCAGGGTGTTACGGCAAAGAAAAAAAAAAAAAAGACTGGAAGTCTAGCTGCATAGCCAGACAAAAGTTTTGAAAATGGATTCATTTGTGTATTTAGAAATATGTAAGATTTTTTTTACCATATCATTCTAGAAGTACTAAAAATGGGATGAAATTAAGTCTTCTAGGGGAAGAAAGAGTTCTGAAAACAATTTCTTTCCTCATTTTTCATGGTCATGATGCAACCTCAGCAAAATCCGCAGCCAACACCCAAAGTCAACAAGCATGGACTCAATTTGGAAAGAAAAAATATTCAAAAAATCCAAGGAAAAAAATTAGCAATTCTTTAACTTGAGATTTTATTACAATCACTATATTCTAAAAATGGAAAGCCATTAAAGAGCTATTTATTGGAAACCATACATATGTCATATTGTTTTCTGTCAATATATTTAGGGACCTGTAGAAAACAGAAACAGCAGGCAAAATTTTCTATCAGTGGAGCTTCTTACCCAACCATGGGATCTAACACGATAGCCCGGGGTTCCTCTAAGTCCTCCGAAATCAAGATCTTCCTCATGGTCCCATTGAGCCTTGTCACTTCGATCCGATCAGTGCCAGTGTCTGTCCAGTAAAGGTTTCGGGCAACCCAGTCAACAGCAATCCCATCAGGATGTGCGATCTGAGCGGTGACCACAAACTGACTGCCAGTTCCATCGATGAATGAGCGGCGTATGGCCCTCACTTCATCATCAGTCCAGTAGATATAGCCTTCCACAGGATCATAATCGATAGCAATGGCATGGCGGATATCTTCTAACTGTAAAACAATGTCTGTGAAGTCTGGTGTATCCAAAGAAATGCGTCTCAAGTCTGTCCTTCGGGCTAAAAGCAGTAATTCAGTGGCACCTAGAACAAAGTGGAATAAATGTGGGGGAAAAAAAAAGAATTGAAACCCACAGGCAAAATTTAGCTACTCTAAAAAGGATGCAGAACTTCTTCAGGAATTAAAAAGTAAAAGAGTATAAAAGGATAAGGTGAAAACAGACAGTAATGCGGTGAAATAGGAAGAGCTTGACTATGAGGTGAAGCTCTTTAATACTTGAGCTCCCCAAATCAAGTTTTGATTCCCTCTCTCATTTCATTCATTATATAGCCACTGGAAATAAAACAGCTACTTAATGGTATAATGAAGGACAAGTAATGACTAAAACACTAAGTAGCTAAATATTAAAGGAGGAAGGAGACAAAATACAGGTCCTTTGTTCAAGAAGTATGTTTTTAAAAAGGTAAGGAGATGCAGGGCAAGGGTCTTTTGTGATGGATGAAGATGTTCTAAAATGGGATTGTGATGGCTGCACAAATCTGTAAATTTACTAAAAATCATTGACTTGTACACTTGAAATGGCTGGATTTTATGGTATGTCAATTATATCTCAGTGAAGCTGTTCGGACAAAGATAATGTCTACTGTAAGATAGTGTCTGGCAGAGAATTATGACAAAGGAGGCTACAGAGAAGGAAAAGCAGCAGCAGAGAGAGGGAAATCGGATAAATGTTAACACAGTGGTTAAAAGTAAGAGTTGTGGATCTACTAGAACTGGATTCAAGTAGTTATACGAATTCAGGCAAACCGCCTAATCTCTCTAAGCCAAGTTTCTTCGTATCTCACTGGGCTGCTGTAAGGACTCAGGAATGTACTGATCATAAAAGTACCCAATAAATATTAGCTAATAATTATTATTTTCATTAGAAAATACTTTCAAAATTTTATTTCACTGAGTTTTAAATCAGATTTATGAAATATTTTAAACTCAAATTAGTATTCAATAAAAACATAGCTGAGATTGAGAATATTAAACTCAATCTTTTTTTGTTTTGATTTGTAATGTTTAAGTAAGTAACTAGCAAAAAGTCATCTAACTATAAAAGCTAATAAAAGATAGTAAGAAAATTGACATCTGAAGAAGCAAAAAAAGATTCCCAACCAAAGAAATGAATCCAAAAGAAAATACTGCCATTAAACTTCAATTATCAATCTGGAATTATAGTTGAAAAAAAGTGGGAAGAGTAAAGTTCTCAACATCAGTTTGCTGCATCTAGAATTAACTGTAAATGAATTCTATCTTGGAGAAAATATAGCCCTACATGCCATAGCAGGCACCAACCATAAAATTCACTGCCTCTGCTTTAACTACCAAAAGAAGCCAGCCCAAAACTTTGCAAACAAAGAAGTCACAGAAAGTGAAGTTGTTAATTTGAGCAAGGTGATGAAAATAGACTAGTTAACTTAAGGCTACTACATGTCAAATATATATCTGAATTGCATGTGCATGCTGTGAGAGAGTAGATAGATCACTACTGCTAAAAAGCAAACAAACAAAAAAAGCCCTGTTTTAAAGCCAGGCTACATATTTTTAAACAAAAAAAGGAACATTACAAAAACCTTTTGTTTTAAATTGAAACCAAATTATTGTTTGCCATGGAAACCGTCTGACAAGAGTCAGCCAGCTTCACCTTTAGCTATGAGGATAATTTATCAATGCCAAGTCATGACAAATATCCTGTACACCAGCTCAATTCCATCTCTCTGACTTCCTGACCCCCTTGCCAGGAACCCTCTAACCAACTCTGAAATAAAGGCTTCTGCTTTTCAGAGTTAGATAAAGAAGGCACTGCTAAATATAACAATTTTCTTACCAGGTCTTGCTGGTGGCTAGAGAACCAGATGGCGATCCACAGGGGTAAGAATAAAGAATAACATTCTCATTAAGAGGAAAAAGAAAGAACTGGTGTTCTCCCAAAGCAGAAGCCCCCTAAAATGCCCTAATCGGTATACTTCTCAAACATACCCTCTCTTTAGAGCAGCAATTTTCAACCTTTTTCATCTCACGGCACACATAAACTAATTACTAAAATTCTGCATCACATCAAAAAATATTTTTCCAATCTGACAATAAAATAGGTATAATTTTGATTCATTCACACCAGATGGCTATTGTTGTGTTGGCTGTTGTCATTTTTCCATATGATAATCTAAAAGAGAAAAGGTCAGTGTCCCTGACTAAATAGTCAGGTATTGCACATTTTAAAATTCTTATGGCACACCAGTACGCCATGACACAAGAGTTAAAAATCGCTGCCATAGAGAATTAAAAAAGTAAGGAGAGAGGTAGTGTAGTTGCTAAGTACAGAGAGAGGTTGCTTTAAACAGTACAATAAGAATTTTTTTCTTCTGAAAGCACCTCTCTATCATTAAAAGGCAATTAAAAAATCGTTCAATTATTTTTCAGAAAATATTCTCGACCCCATGATAGTCTTTATAGTTAAAAGTTTAATGAATATCTTTTCCTTGCACAAAGGTTCTTTATGTACAAGTGCTATCTACATCTACTGTTAAAAATACATTCCTTACAGAATATTCATTTCCATAGGATTGTGATATGACTAAGAAAGTTGACAGAGAAAAGAAATAGCACCCAATTCTTTTCAAAATAGCATGTTAAAAGTACTAAAATAATTTTAAAAGTAGTTTTCAAGAGGCCAAAACCCACAACAGTCCTGTTATATAACCAATTATGAACACTAAGATTAAGTAACAAGTCTCCCAAAGCACTATGACCTATAGAACATGTTATCCAGAAATAAAATAAATCATAAAGAATCCCAATTGCTATGTACACATTTTCCTTCTTGAAGCCCACGTTCTTACCATCTTTGCAAGTTTTTCCATCCTCCAGGAGTTTGACTCCCGTCGGGCAAGCGCACTGGTAAAAAGGCTTGACCGGAGACATCAGACACAAGTGGGAACAGCCACCATTATCAATTCCACATGGATTTGTAGCTGTCAAATATGAACCACACTGATTAATACCAATGATTACAGATGATCCTCCTCACTCTACGGACACAAAGGTTAACAACCATAACATGAACAACTGTGATAAACTAAATTATTCCCAAATGTCATCCAGGTGCTTCACTACTAGACCATCTGCAAGGAAGGGAATTAATCCGTGAAATTTACTCAGCATTCAGAATCCAAGAGGAATACACAAGAAATAAAGCAGGACGCCCCTGCCCTCAAAGAGCTTACAATCTAGTCAGTATGCCAAAATTAACAACTGATCAAACAAAACTGAATCCTATCTTGCACCTAATAGATTGTGTAAATAAGTATAGGGTCAAATGAAATAAATCACTAGGGATTAAAAAACAAAAAAAGCTTCATGGAAGATGTGAGACATGACAGGAAGCTTGATAGACAGGTAACAGGACATTTCAAGTGTGAAGTCATATGAATAAAAGCTTGGAGGCTGTACACTGGCAGAAATAATAAGGTAAACGGTCTCACTGGAGACCAAGATTTCTGTTGACTAATAAGAACTAAAGTTGAATGAGCACAGAGAATGGGAACAGACTGGCACAGGGCACTGAATGCCAAAAAAAGTAATTCCAATGTTGAAAAATCATACTTTGGAAAGATTACCATGGAAAAAATAAGCATATGGATTAAATAAGGGAAAACTGAGAGCAGAGATTAATTAGCAAATTTGTAGAAACTATGAAAAGAAATGGATTTAAATAATATTCGTAGAAAGAAATTAATGTAAGATAGACCAACAAAATCTGAAAGATAAAGTAATAACAGATAATTGCAAATTCTCAAACTAGTAAAACATAAAGAATAAGAAGTGACATTTAAAAAAAAAGAAATCAGGGAAAATCTTTCCTAACGACAAATGACTGAATTTTTTTTTTTTACACAGAAGAGTAACACATACATTTAAAAATACTTTTGTGGACTCATAATCACAAGATTCCAATCTAACAAATTCAACATTTGACTATGTCGCCTAAACTAATACAAAGCAATGTATAATCCAAAACCCCTTCATTTCTGGCTGTGGAATACAATCAGACACATGCCAAACATTTATTTACACACGAGTGCCAAACACTTAACATTCTCAAATTCCTTTAAACCTACTTCTATTCCCCTTTGCAAGTAATTGTCAGCAGTCACAGCCCAAGTCATTGTAAAGGTTGACCAAAAAACTAAAGCAAAACTAAGAAAAAAGGGGATGGGGTGTGAACAGAAAAGTTTAAATAGGTATTTTATTCAGCAACCTGAGGTACTTGACCAGTTAGATTAACAGAAGGGTCCATTCAAGAAAAATTTGTTTTTAAACATACTCATGTGAAACATCAAACACACATTACAGAGACATAATATAAACAAGAAATACATTTGTATATGAGCTATCTCAATTTCTTTTCATTTCCTTCTTCTCCACCTCCATAACACTAAATCCAAACAAGGGGCTGAAGTGATCTGTAGTTATAGATATCAAGCTACAAACGGTTTAAGCTGTTGTTTAACCTGCATCATATTTTGATGTTCTCCCTATCTTTTAATTCCTCCCTGCTACCTCTGGATATGTCCTCCCTCCTCCTGCCTCTCAAGAACACCAGACATCACAGTTCTACAAAGCTATTCCAACTTGGAATTTAAAAATCAAGATCACTTACCATTTGGCTGCCTCTGTTGGCTGAAGGCATGTATATCCATGGGAGAGAAGATGTTAGAATGGATTTCACGCAGACCCTCGCCAGTGTACTTGTTGCAAGCCAGAATGGAGTGTGTGTTCCAGTCAGTCCAGTACAGTGTGTCCTCAAATAACGTCAAGGCAAAAGGATGTGGAAGGGAACCTTTAACCACTGCCTGCCTATTAACACAAAGAGAAAAACTCGAACGTTTCTAAATTTTACTTTTATCAAAACTTTATCTCTTCATTAAATGGTTTTGTAATCCACATCAACACATACAAATCCTGGGAAACGCATATCTTATGGTCAAATACACCTGTGAAAAATAAGTCACACAGTAAACTCAGATACATTTTCATGGTGTCCAAGCCCCCAAACCAAGTATGTCAGAATAGTCTCCGAACTGGGAGCAGCCCCCAGGTTCACTAGAAATTAACAGACAGAGAAGGCCCAAGTATGAGCGCTGCTGTCGATTCCCATCTCTGGACTCACATCTTCCATCCTTCCGCAAAATTCATCTCGTTAGAAAGAGAAGGGCAGGCAAACGAAAAATTCCTACAGTTTACAGTTGGCACTGGGAAGTAGTTTAAAATCAGCAGTAGGTTTTTCCCTTCTTGATATGGAGAATCTAGGCTCATTTCTTCCACTATTTCTTATTGTTTCGATAACTGAAAGTGAAATCATACACATGAGGCTAAGGCGGCATTCTCGCAGAGCTTTCTCTGCAAACCCCAGTCTAGCTCCAGCGAAAGATCATCTCAGCTGGCCTTCTGCTATATGGTTGAACACCCACAAGTCATGTAGCAAAAAGGAAGTCCTGCCACTGGCATTATGTGTTCACGAGGCAAAGCACACCAAAAAATGTCACAAGCAATCCAGTATATAAAAGGTGGAGAGCCTGTTTAGTACCACAGGCACAGAACTTTTGCAGTGTCATGGAGAGTTATGTAATCAGTAAACATTCTTTCTTTTTATCCTTACCTTAGGACATTTCTTTTTCATTCCTTTTAGAAAGAAAGGGAAGGAGAGAGAGAGGGAGAGAAATATCGATGTGAGAGAGAAACATTGATCAGCTGCCTCTCGTACATGCCCCAACCTGGGAACGAACTCGCAACTGGGTATGTGCTTGGAATGGGAATCAAACCCATAACCTTTTGGTCTACGGGACAACATTCCAGCCAAATGAGTCACACTGGCTAGGGCAGTCAATACTCTTGAATAATCAACAAAAAATGTTTTGAGCCAAAATAATATTCAAGAAAATAAATGCTTTGACATTTTCACAATATCAAATATAATATTTTCATAAATTGCCCAAGGAGGGAAGAAAAAAGGGAAGGAGGAAGGGAGGGAAAATATAAGCAACTGAAGAGCAAGCAATAGTTTCATGTATTTTAGGGAAGACAATACAATTTTAGGTCTTTGAAGTTAGGACTACCAGTTAAATAAATTCAGAGCAATAAAATAATTTTTACCTAAGCAGAATTAGCATCTGTTATTGCACATGAAATGGTCCTAACCTAAGGTGTTCCACATTTTGGGCAAATTTTTAAAAACTGAATACAAGATTAGCACGACTAGTTTAATAAACAAAACTTTCTATTTTAGAACCTCATACCTACTCTGCCAGCCCACATCACAATTTTCTCCTCTCAGTTTTCTAATTTTCTCTTCCCTAACAATTACTCATCTCTCTCATCTCCCAAAAAGAACTGTCACAATGTCTATTTCTGAAGTAGTTTCCTCCGCTTTTTATTAAGTTCATTAAAGTGATCATGGCATTTACATGAGTGATATCACAGCTTAAGGCCAAATTTAAACAGGTCTGCATATTCCACACTAAAGTCTTCCAAAATTACTTATAGTAAGACATAAAGAGAACGTTCTGAGAAGCTGCCAAGAAAGAAAAGTAACACAACTAAAAAATAAAGAATAAAAAAAACTACTCAGCATTTCTTTAACAATTTTTTCAAACTATAAATTATATAATCAGATCTTTGAAAAATTGTGGGGAGAAAAATCCTATGTCCTTTATATACTGTTAAGTGAAAGGTTAAAATTCACTCTAGTGAACTCAACATAAGACACTAAACAAATAGGAAAAACAAACTCCCTCCCTACAAAATACACTCGTTTCATACACTGATTGAAAGCATTTATACATTGATAAGAAATCAAATAGAGCTAGGTTCAAATGTTCCCAACACTTACTATTTATCTCATTTCTGCAAGCTTATTTTTCCTTCTCTGTAAAGGGAAGATAATAATCTAAACTCACTAATTTATTGTAAAGATTGTATGATAATATCATATGTAAAAGCATTTAGCATTATGCTTGATATTTAATAAGCATTTCATAAACGACTCCTCAATTTTCGGATATATGTTTTTAATATTTTAATATTTCTGATAGAGGGGTAACATTTTACAAGTGAAGTGAAATTTCATGTGGTAGTATTTAAATCAATAAAAAGTTCTTAAAATCAACTAACTTATTACAATTAAGTAAATACCAGACTCTGGCTTATTTATATTCCCCAAGATCTCACACAACAGTATGTGTACAAATTAGGTGGATTTATTTATTAAATACTCAAGAAATGCTCAATAAAACTTCATTTCTTCAATAAAATAATATAATTAACAGAGCTGAACAAAAAGTTGAAAAGGCTAGCACATGTTCTTGTCATATTCTTTGGTCATTTACTGGTTTGCTCAGTCCATGGTGACTTGTTCCTCAAAGTGGAGACAGCTATACACAGTCTTCACCTTTCTTCTCTCTGATGGGGATTACCAAGCAGGCCTGCCTCTTGGTTTCCCCTTGGAATGTAAGTCACTGCAAGGAGGAGTTGGTCATGGGCACTGAGAATGAAGTGGCAGGCAAGACTAAAGCTCGGTTCCTCAGCAGTTCGCCGCCACAATACCAGGAGTTAAAAAACAGATCCCTACTATGCAGACCAACATGGGGTAAATAAATACCACAACTAACAGCCATCATCTCACAGAGATACAACTGAAAGAAAAGGAAAATGTTCTCCCTTTATGACGAGAACTCAGGATGAACTCTCGCTATGACGTCCTTACACACTCCACAGCAGTGTCCTCCAGTCACCATGCTGTGCGTCACATCCCTAAGGAGCAATTCTTAAACATCAAAAAGAAATAGGAAAGAGATTTCTTTTAAAAATAAAGTACTTGGAGCACAAAGGGAAGGGGGAATAGAAATATATTGGACCAAGAAAAATGGCACTAAATAGCTCAAACCCTCATGAAAACTCAAAGTACCAGAAACAGCAAATATGTAAGTTAATAAAAGACTCTACTGGTTTCTCCTTTTTTAACCCTTTTAAAAACACGTAAGATTGTATAAAGCAATAACTATAATACTGTGCTGGTCATAACTGAAGTGTAATCTAAAGGACAATAATAGCACAAAGAAGGGAAGAAGGAATGAAGGTATACTAGACTTAAAATTTCTATACTTCACAGGTATTAATTTAGTATTCCCATAAAGTAGATTTTGACAAAATGCTTATTTCAATCCCTAGAATAATCACTAAAATTGTTTATCCCAAAAATACAGTTTCAAGAAAATCAACAAAGGAATTAAAATGATACTCAGTACAAAGAAAGGCAGAAAAGAAGAACCAGAGGAATAAAAAGACAGATATTTAAAAAACAAACATCAAAATGTCAGATGTTAACCTAATCACATCATTAGTAATATTAAATGTGAATGGATTAACTATCCAATCAAAAGGCAAAGGCTGAACACCTTAGTGTATGTGCAGAGTTGACCCTTGAACAAGACGGGGATCAGGAACATAGACCCCAGAGCACTTGAAATGCATATATGACCTTTGACTCCTCTAAAACCTAACTGCAGTCGTCCCTTGGTATTCCAGGACACCCTAGATACCAAAATCCGCAGATACTACAGTCCCTTTAAAAAATGGCATAGAACATTGCACACAGCCGACCGTCCGCATCCTTGGATTCCCAGCAACCGTGATCAAAAATACTGTTTTTGAGCTGCAGTTGGATGTGAAACCCAGGGAACACCAATGGCCAATTGTATATTTACTGAAAAGAAAAAATGCAGGTATTAAGTAAACCTGCACAGTTCAAACCCATGTTGTTCAAGAGCCAACTGTATACAAAAGGTAAAGGCTGTCCATAAGATTCAACTGTGTTGTCTATAAGAGACACACTTCAGCCCTGGCTGGTGTAGCTCAGTGGATTGAGCGCGGGCTGGGATCAAAGGGTCCTGGTTCGATTCCCACTCAGGGCACATGCCTAGGTTGCAGGCCAGGTCCCCGTGAGGGCCATGTGAGAGGCAACCATACATTGCTGTTTCTCTCCCTCTCTGTCTCCCTCCCTTCCCCTCTCTCTAAAAATAAATAAAAATCTTTAAAAAAAAAAAAAAGAGAGAGACACACTTCATATTCGAAGATACAAATTTGTTGAAAGTAAAAGGGTACA
>PVJI01023848.1:0-22752 GCA_004026765.1 Micronycteris hirsuta
CAACCATACATTGCTGTTTCTCCCTCCCTTCTCCTCTCTCTGAAAATAAATAAAATCTTTAAAAAAAAACAACAACAACTGGGAATTGCTAGAACTCAGGTGTTAAAGATTTTAGCCTTAATCGATAGGCTCTAGTGACTAATGCATGTGGAAAACTTATTCCAAAATTGTGAACCTTTTGAATAAAGACTTCTTTCCTTTATCTCCTAATCTTTGCCTCTGGAATTTTGCCTAGAGGGTGGCAGCGGGCAGCAGGACCCCAACTGATGTTCAGCAACACTCTGAGGTCTGACCCCTCCCTGAGCCCCCACATTGTTAATGAAGTTCCTGGTACTCCAGAAACCTCCCCAGTCTAGAAGAGTCTCCCCTCTTCCCCGCCCCACTCCATTACTCTCTCAGGCAGAAGCCTCTCTCTTTCTTCCCTCCTCTTGACTGGGTTTACACTTTTACAAAAGATCTGAAGAGCATTTAGCTTTAAACTGCTTTTGGCTTTCCCTTTTGCAAAAAATCCCAGGAAAGGAATTACAAAAGACCTAGACACAAAGGACCTGTGTAGAGTAGGTGGGGCGGTGTGTGGAAGCTGAGAAATGATCAAAATGATCAAAGTGAGCAAAACACATTAGTGCAATTAATAAATTAACATCTTAAAGTACAATCCTATTGCATAAATATAGCCTACTATTTTATCTTTTCCCACCAGGACCTAGTTCTATTTAGATAAATATAAATAATTCTGCAGAGGCACTGGTAAATTCTTACTCTTTCATGGTCTTTTTTTTTTCTTTACTTTTTTTTTAATTTCTTTTTTTATTGTTGTTCAAGTACAGTTTTCTGCCTTTTCCCCCCACTTTCATAGTCTTTTTTAAAAGACCTTTATAAACAAGGAAGCCTCTGTTTACATTTGTCATTTACCCATGAACATTTCTAATAATGCATTTTATGTTCTATTAGCTAGTTTAAGCTGGCCGCTCCTTTAAGAGAGCTGGGGACACACCTGAATCTGTTGAGATTTATAAAACAAAGTTGGTTTTCTGTCTGAAGATAACCAAACTTTTATTTGACCTTTGTGTGTGTACATTTGTGTTGTGCATTTATTTGGAGGTTTTTTTTAAAGATTTTATTTATTTAAAGATTTAAAGATTTTATTTATTTATTTTTTATTTATTTAAAAAATATTTTTATTTATTTATTTATTTATTTATTTATTATTTTATTTAAAGATTTTATTTATTTATTTATTTTTAGAGACAGGAAAAGAGGGAGAAAGAGAGGGAGAGAAACATCGATGTGCAAGAGACACATTGATTGGTTGCCTCTTGCACGCCCTCAACTGGGGACCTGGCCCACAACACAGGCATGTACCCTGACTGGGAATCGAACCAGCCACCTTTCCATCTTTTGGTTCAAAGGCTGGCATTCAACCCACTGAACTACACCACCAGGGCTAGAGTGTTTTTTGTCTTTTTTAATCCCCACCTGAGGATGTTAATTAGAATGCTCAAGAGTGAGCTTGAGACACACACAGAGAGAGAGAGAGAGAAATATCAATGTGAGAGAGAAACATCTATTGGTTGCCTTCTGTACTTGCCCAAATGGAGACTGAACCTGCAACCTTCCCTGTCCCCTCTCCCCCGCCACACCAAGTAGGGGTGTAGGGGATGCTGCTCCAACCCAGTCAGAGTAATTTTGAAATTTTTTAAATTGTTGTTCAGTTACAATTGTCCTGCCTTTGTCCCCATTGCCCACCCCTACCCTGCCTGCCTACTCCCACAATCAATCCGTGCACCATTGTCTGAGTCCATGAGTCCTCTATTCACGTTCCTTTGGCTTGCCTCTTCCCTTCTTCCCCCGATCCATTATCCTCCCCGCCCCCACCGCCCCTCTGGTCACTGTCAGTTTGTTCTTTATTTCCAAGTCTCTGGTTCTTTTTTGCTCATTTGTTTGTTTTGTTGATTAGGTAAGATTTCCACTTATAGGTGAGATCATATGGTATTTGTCTTTCACCAACTGGCTTATTTCATTTAGCATAATGCTCTCCAGTTCCATCCATTGCTGTGGCAAAGGGTAGGAATGCCTTCTTTCTTTCTGCTGCATAGTACCATATTTTTTGGACTATAAGTTGCACTCCCCCCCCAAACTTGGGAGGAAAATGGGGGTGCATCTTACAGTCTGAATATAGCTTACCTGGCTTGCTGTGGGGGTGGAGAGGTGGCAGTGGAGCAGGGTCACAGGAGGCAGGAGCAGGTAAAATATTTTACCACATTTTTTGCTTCAGATTTTTTTTTCTATTTTCCTCCTCTAAAACCTAGGTGTGTCTTATGGTCCAGTGGGTCTTACAGTCTGAAAAATACAGTATGCTATTGTGTAAACATACCACAGTTTTTTGATCCATTCATCTACTGATGGGCACTTAGGCTGTTTCCAGCACTTGGCTGTTGTAAATAGTGCTGCTATGAATGTTGGGCTGCATAGGTTCTTTTGAATTAGAGAGTCAGATTATTAAGGTATAGTCCCAGCAGTGGGATCACTGGATTAAAAGGCAGTTCCATTGTTAGTTTTTTGAGGAAATTCCATACTGTTTTCCACAGTGGCTGCACCAGTCTGCATTCCCACCAACAGTGCACTAGGGTTCCCTTTTCTCCACAACCTCGCCAGTACTTGTTGTTTGTAGATATGTTAATGATGGCCATTTTGACAGGTATGAGGTGATACCTCATTGTGGTTTTAATTTGTATCTGTCTGATGACTAGTGATGTTGAGCACTTTTTCATGTGTCTCTGGGCCCTCTGTATGTCCTCCTTTGCAAAGTGTCTGTTCAGGTCCTTTGCCCATTTTTTCATTGGATTGCTTGTCCTTCTGGTGTGGAGTTGTGTGAATTCTTTATATATTTTGGAGATCAAACCCTTGTCTGAGATATCATTGGCAAATACGTTTTCCCATACTGTTGGTTCCATTTCCATTTTGTTGATTAATTTTGAATTTTTTAAAAAGAATTGTGGTAAAATATATGTGACAAAAATTACCACGTTTACAAATGTTTTTTAAAGAGAAAATTTATTTAGACAGTTACGGTAGTAGAAGTGAGCCAGCTGGGCTGCATAGGCTCAGGAAACAAGTTATGGAAGGAAAAGAAGAGCCCTTAGAGCTTAGGAGAGGGAAGGGCAAAGGTAATGCACCTGGGGGAAAGAAGAGAGGACAGGAAAGGCGCTGGTGTGCTCTGGAGAGGGAGAGCATGCCCACTTCAACAGTTTTAAAGTGTACAAATAAGTGACATTAAGTACAATGTTATGCAACTACCGTTACTGTCTAGTTTTAGAAATTTCCTATCACCACAAATAAAAACACTATACCTATTGTTTATGGAAGGAAGAGTTTACCTTATGACATATGCTGGGGAGCAAGATGTCGAATACTCCCAGTAATAACAGTTTTGCAACATTTAAAAAAATTATTTATTTTTATAGAGAGGGGAAGAGAGGGAAAAAGGAGAAGAGAGAAACATTGATGTGTGAGAGAAACATCAATGTGTGGTTGCCTCTCACACGCCCCCAACTGGGTACCTAGCCTGCAACCCAGACATGTGCCCTGAATGAGAATCAAACCAGCAGCCTTTGGATTCCCAGGCCGGCACTCAATCCACTGAGCCACACCAGCCAGGGTGCAACTTGCTTTTTTTTTTTTTCTTTCATACATTTGAAATTAAGGAGGCGAGATAAGGAAGATTACATGGAGGTTGGAGGATGCAAGGTGCTTAGTAGATTGCAGGATAGTTAACAAGATTATGCGTTTTCTTAAGTGTTCTTGGCTACCAGGGGTATTACATCTCAATGTCTGATATCTCAGTGCTGTGTTAACCTAGATGCACAAGAATAATGGATAGAGCTAGCTTTTTTCACTAAAGAAATTATAGGTCTGGGGGAGAGGTGGTAGAGGAAAGTGGAAGAGGGAACACGGGGCATAAATGGTGATGGATAGAGACTTGACTTGGGTGATGCACACATAATACAGTGTACAGGTGTGTGCTGTAGAATCGTACACCTGAAACCTGTATAATTTTGTTAACCAGTGTCATCCCAATAAATTCAATAAAAAGGGAAAAAAAGAGTTACAAGTCTGGGGCATGACTACCCACCATGTCCTGCCTAGTTAGGAATTTATGATCAGATCACACTGTGAGGTTAATTTCCATAGACCCCCATTTTTTCATCCATATCATTAAGCAGTACTTCCTACTCCCCTTCCCCAGTCCTTTATTTGTGTAGTTTTTATGTTAATTTTTTTCACTTGATATAAAGATTAAAATCTCTTCACCATCCTACTCATCTGTTTCTCTGGTGTATGGTTCCAGTTTCTTTCTATATATGTAAACAATTTTTCCTTAATTTTTACACAGAATATATCATTCTAATACTTCTGTCCCTGCCTTTTTTTAAACTTAAAAATATACCTTTATAAAGTTGTTATTGCAGTTAATATGCAGGATAACCATAAATCCTGTTTTGTTTGGGACAGTGCCTGTTACGCCAGTTTTCCAGGCATTTGAATAAGTTTTATGATCACTGTACTTATATGAAGTTTGTAGTCCACTTTCTACCAAATACAAATTATAAACAATTTGGGAGCCAGGTCCATAATTTTCCAGTTAATATTTGTTGATTGACTATTGGCCTCAGGTTATTTTTAATTATATATATGTATATATAGAGTTCATGCTATTACAGTAGTCCCAATTTTCCCCCTTTCCCCTCCATGCAGCCCACCCCCACTCCCATAGTCAATCCCCACACCATTGTCCCATGTCCATGCATCCTTCATATATGTCCTTTTTTTAAATTATTTTATTGTTGTTCAAGTACAGTTGTCTGCATTTACCCCCCACCACCACTGCAGCCATACCCACCTCCCTCCCCTGCTTCCACGCCCCCCTTGGTTTTGTCCATGTGTCCTTTACGGTGGTTCCTAAAAACCCTTCCCCTACTTCCCCCCCATTATCCCCTCCCACCTCCCCTCTGATTACTGTCAGATTGTTCTTAATTTCAATGTCTCTGGTTATATTTTGCTTGTTTGTTTGTTTTGTTGATTAGGTTCCACTTAAAGGTGGGATCATATGGTACCTTTACATATGTTCTTTGACTAATCCCTTCGCTTCATTCAACCACTCTCCACTTCCCTCCTCCCCTCTTACAGCTGTCAGTCTGTTCATGTTTCTATGCCTCTGATTCTATTTTGCTCATTAGTTCATTTTGTTCACTATATTTCACTTATAAGTGAGATCATATGGTATTTGTCTTTCACTGACTGGCTTATTTCACTTAGCATAATAGCCTCCAGTTCCATCCACACTGTCTCCAAAGGTAAGAATTCCTTCTTTTTTACTGCTATGTAGTATTCCATTGTGTAAATATACCATAGCTTTTTTTATTCATTCATCTATTGATGGGCACTTGGGCTGTTTCCAACTTTTGGCTATTGTAAATAATGCTGCTATGAACACAGGAGTGTAGATATTCTTTTGAATTGGTGTTTTGGGAGTCTTAGGGTATATTCCCAGAAGTGGAATCACTGGGTCAAAAGGCAGATCCATTTTTAATTTTTTGAGGTATCTCCACACTGCTTTCCACAGTGGCTGCAGCTCTCTACATTCCACCAACAATGCACTAGGGCTCCCCTTTCTCCACATCCTTATCAGCAGTTGTTGGTTGTAGATATGTTAATGATGGCCATTTTGGCAGGTGTGAGGCATATCTCATTGTGGTTTTAATTTGCATCTCTCTGATGACTGGTGATGTTGAACATTTTTTCTTATGCCTATGGGCCATCTGTATGTCCTCCTTTGAGAAGTGTCTGTTCAGGTACTTTGCCCATTTTTTGATTGGGTTGTTTGTCATATTGGTGTTGAGTTGTATAAGTTCTTTACATATTTTGGAGATCAAACCTTTGTCTGAGGTATCATTGGCAAATATGTTCTCCCATATAATGGGTTCACTTTTTATTTTGCTGATGGTTTCTTTAGCTGTGCAGAAGGTTTTTAATTTGATGCCATCCTATTTGTTTATTTTTCCCTTTGTTTCCCTTGCCCTAGGCAGGGGTGTCAAACTCATTTTCACCAGAGGCCACTTCAGCTTTGTGGTTGCATTCAAAGGGCCGAAATAATTTTAGGGTGGTATAAATGTAACTACTTCTTAACTGTTAAGGAGTTGAAATTACATTTGTCCCTTTGAAGGCAACCGTGAGGCTGATGTGGCCCCTGGTGAAAATGAGTTTGACACCCCTGCTGTAGGGGATATATCAGCAAATATTTGCTATGCTAGATATCTGAAATTTTACTGCCTGTGTTTTCCTCTAGGATTTTTATGGTATCATGACTTATATTTAAGTCTTTTATCTATTTTGAGTTTATACTGGTGTGTGCTATAAGTTGGTGGTCCAGTTTCTTTCTTTCCTTTTTTTTTTTTTTTTTTGGCATGTACCAGTCCAGTTCTCCCAACACCATTTACTGAAGAGAATGTCTTTACTTCGTTGTATGGTTGTGCCCCCTTTGTCAAATATAAATTGACCATAGAGACTTGGATTCATTTCTGGTTCTATATTATGTTCCATTGATCTATGTGTCTGTTCTTATGCCAGTACCAGACTGTTTTGATTATAGTGGTCTTATAGTTTGATATCAGGTTTTGTGATCCCTTCCAACTTTGTTCTTCTTTCTAGGTCACTAAGGTCACTAAGGCTATTTGGAGTCTTTTTTAGTTCCATATAAGTTTTTAGAATATTTGTTATAGATCTGTGAAGTATGCTATTGGTATTTTAATAGGAATTGCATTGAATCTATAGATTGCTTTGGGTACTGTAGACATTTTAATGATGTTAATTCTTCCAATTCATCAACATGGTGTGAGCTTCTACTTTTTTTTATCTTAGTCAATTTCTTTCTTCAGTGTCCTATAGTTTTCTGAGTAGAGGTATTCTATCTCCATGGTTAAATTTATTCCTAGGTACCTTATTTTGTTGTTGCAATAGTAAATGGGATTTTTTTCTTAGTTTCTCTTTCTGATAGTTCATCATTGGTATATAAAAAAACTATTGATATCTGAGTATTGATTTTGCATCCTCTACTTTGCTGAATTTATTTATTAAGTCCAGTAATTTTCTGATGTAGCCTATTGGGTTTTCTATGTACAATATCATATTATCTGTGAATAATCACAGTTTTACTTCCTTTCCAATTTTGTTGCCTTTTATTTCTTCTTCTTGTGTGATTACTGTGACTAGGACTTCCAGTGTTATGTTGAATAGCGTGCTGAAAGTGGACATCCCTGTCTTGTTCCTGATCTTATGAGAAATGCTTTTTGTTTATACCCATTGAGTATAATGCTGGCTGTTTGTTTTTCAAATATAGCCTTTATTAGATTGAGGTATGATTCTTCTATTCCCCCTTTGATGAAAGTTTTTATCATAAATGGGTGCTGGATTTTATCAAACATTTTTTCTCCATCTATTGATATAATCATGTGACTTTTATCTTTCATATCATTTATGCGATGTATCATATTTATTGATTTTCAAATTTTGTACCACCCTTGCATCCCCAGGATAAATCCCCTCAATTAATTCTTAAACAAAACTTTGAAAATGACTATTCTAGTGAAATATATAATATACAAATAAGTGATCCTTAATCTGCTGTAAATCTTGAAAATTAACTGGAATGTGCTATTTATGTACCTCACAGAGGGGCTCAAGACACGACAAACAAATTATCAATTATATTTAAAGGTGCTACTTTGTTTTGGAAAGTAAAATGACTATATGTATGACAATATTAAATGTACATGCCCTCTGATATTGGAATTCCTCTGCTAGAAAATGAATACATATATATATTTACACGATACTCAGACATGGTTGTGAGATAGTGTTCATTGTAACAGCTAATAGCAAAAAGTGGAAACAACCTACACACCATCAGGAGGGAACTGGTTAAATAATTTAGGGTAATGAATGAAATGCTATGCATCCATTAAAAAGAGTATGATATCAAGAGAATGAGAAGAAAAGCCAGACTAGGAGAAAATATTTGCCAAAAACACATCTGATAAAGGACTGCTTTCCAAAATATCCAAAGATTTCTTAAAATTAAACAATAAGGAAACAGACAACCCAATTTAAAAAATGGGCCAAAGACCTGGACACCTCACCGAAGAAAATATGCTAACGGCACGTAAGCATATTCAACATCATGTCATTAGGAATATCACTAAATCCTATTAGAATGTCCAAAACTGAAAACACCACCACCACCAAATGCTGTCAAAGATATGGAGTAACTCTCTTTCATTGCTGGTAGGGATGCAAAAACGTACAGGCACATTGGAAGACAATTTGGCAGCTTCTTATGAAACTAAGCATACTCTGCCCTGGCTGGTGTAGCTCAGTGGATTGAGCACAGGCTTGGAACCAAGGGGTCCCGGTTCAATTCCCAGTCGGGGCACATGCCTGGGTTGCAGGCTGGGTCCCCAGTGGGGGCGATGTGGGAGGCAACCGTGCATTGCTGTTTCTCTCCCTCTCTTTCTCCCTCTCTTCCCCTCTCCCTAAAAATAAATAAATAAAATCTTAAAACAAAAACTAAGCATACTCTTACCATGCCATCCAGAAATCACACTGCCTGGTATTTATCTAAATGAGTTGAAAACTATGTCCACACAAAAAGCTGCACATGGAAGTTTATAGCAGCTTAATTCATAATTGCCAAAACTTGGAAGAAACCAAGATGCCCTTCAGGAAGTAAATGGATAAATATTATTCAACACTAAAAATAAATGAGCTAACAGGCCATGAAAAGACACGAAGGAACCTTAAATGCATATTGCTAAGTGAAAGAAGCCAATCTGAAAAGGTTCCATACTGGATGTTTCCAACCACTTGACATTCTGAAAAGGCAAAACCATGAAGACCATAAAAAAGATCAGTGGCTGCCAGGGGTTAGGGGGAGGGAGGGATGAATAGGCAGAGCACAGAGGATTTTCGGGGCAGCAAAACTGTTTTGGATAATACTATAATTGTGAATACATGGCATTATACATTTGCCAAAACCCATAGAATGTACAACAAGAGTGAACTGTAATGTAAACCATGCACTTTGGGCGATAATGATGTGTCAATACAAGTTTATTGTTTGTAACAGATGTACCACCCTGGTGTGGGATATGCATAGTGGGAGAGGCTGTGTGTGTGTGGGAACAAGGGATATATGAGAACTCTCTGTACTTTCCACTCAGTTTTGCTATGAATCTGAAACTGCTCTATAAAATAAAGTTTATTAATTTAAAAAAATTGTGTGTGCTATATTTCTAAAAACTATTTTACTCGAGATGTGCATAGTGTTAGGTGAATAAAGGAAGTTCAGAAACATATTTTAGGATCCTATTTTGTGTAGAAAAAATATAGAGAGGAATGGATATGTTTAAATATGCTCAGAACATCAGTGGAAGGACATAAAAAACACTTGCTGACAGGGCTTTCTTCTGCTGAGTAGGGTGGGAATTCAGGAACTGGGAACTTTTATTTCCAACATAGTATCTGACATAGTATCTGTATACTATCTGACATAGTATACAGATTAAGATTTTAACGTGAGCATGTAGTTCTTCTGGTTTTTCCATGATTAGTTACTTTATTTACGTCATGAATGGATATGTTTTCTTTGCAAAATATTCTAACAATTCAGATACAGTAAAAGTGTTCTTGTCCTCCCTCGGCACAGTCCCATCCCCTTCCCAGGAGATAACCTCTGCTGTCAGTTTATTTGTATCCTTTTTAATGATTTTTAAAAGTATGTGTAAGATCCTTTGAGTTGCTTGAATCTATGTGTTAATTATCAGTTGTAAAAGTCCCCAGTGACCACAGAAATACACCTTATGGGGAAAGGGAAGTTTTAAAATAGGGGAGCAGCAGTGTTTGTCATAAAGTAGCCCAGCAGCAGGGAAAGCCCCAGGCCTTTTTTTAGATCTCTGAAGGATGGCTTAAGATGACTGGCCAGAGGCTGGGAGTGGACAAAGAAAGGAAGCCCAGAACAATGGGGTCACTCCACCTCTGCCTTTCTGGAGGTGGAGCCACAGCAGTAAGTGTGGGAGTTGGCCTAATCAGTGTAATTCAGGGACTAGAAAGTCACCAGAATTAAAATTTTAGTCATTACTTTGAATTCTAAGATGGGATGAATTCTAAGAGAGAAGAGTAGAAAACCTGTCGGTTGCTTGCTGGGTCCACATGCTGCAGTGGAGTTAGAAAGGGACATGGAACATGGTGCCACTTCAGTTGTTTTGCTGCTTTGCAATTGTTATAGGGATTAAAAACACATGGGTGTTACAGAATTTTTTCATTCAGAAAGTTGCTTCTGTGTTGTTTTTGGATTAACAGGCTATTTTCCCCAAATAGTAATTTATTTTCCTGATCATTAAAAAAACAAACAACCCTCCCCCCGCCCTGCCCCGCTGAATTTTAGCCTGTTCAGTCCAGAAGATCCATCTAGAGTGCAGGGAAATTCCTAATCTGATTTAACGGGAAAAGCCCAGGACTGGGCCTCAAGCCCTTCCTAACTAGAGTCCTTGAGTTCTTCCTAACTCATCTCTCACTTAATTGCTTGATGTTTCATTTGTCTCATCTGTAAAATGAGACTTGTTCGTACAAATGATTTCTATGGTCCTATGGCTCAAAACTCTATTAGTTGAACTCGTCTAGTTAATGTAAGACTGTCAAACTGAATCATACACTCAAAATGAAGTGGAGAGTTGGATCAATTGTACAGGTCATTCTGGAAAAAAATAGAAAATAAATTGGACCTCAAGTAGATCTATTTCAGGTCAAATTGTTTATTCTGTTTTATTTTCCTGAGGCTGTGAAACCAGAACCCTACCTGATGGATCAATGCAGCTCACTGGTTCTCAGCTCCATTTCACCTAGGTGGGCCCCACAGAGATTCAAATCCTTCCACCCACAAATGCCAGGCATAAAAAAAAAAATGCCAAGCATAGTTTTGCTTTGTACATTCTAGAAAAACAAAGATGTTCTTCCAACCTCAGTGCTAACCACATCTCACACATAGAGTCTACCACCATTTAGCTAACCAGCCCTTCTCAAACTTCGTTAAGTGCCTAAAGAGACTCGTGGGGATCTTTTAAAATGTAGATCCTGATTCTGCAGGGCGGGGTGAGGCTCATGAATCTGCATTTCTGACAAGCTCCCAGGTGCTGCTGGTGCTGCTGGTCGGTGCTCCACACTTGCACTAGCATGGGGCTAAACTAGGACCCACGTGGCTGTGTTTTGTCATCCTCTTTGTCAAATGCAAGATTTATTTATTTAATTATTCATTTGTTTATTTATTTACTTGAGAGAGAGAGACATCTTATTTATCCATTCGTTGGTAGATTCTTGTCTGTGCCCTGACAGGAGATCGAATACACACCCTTGGCGTATCAGGATGATATTCTAACCAACTGAGCTACCCAGCCAGGGCCAAATGCAGACTATTTTTGATGAAGAATAGCTAACTCGTTAACTGATAAAATTAATGCTGCTTTCAGATAGTATTTGTGAAATAGAACTAAAATTAAGGTCATTCTTAAAATAAATGTGTTGGGTCTGGACTCATAACACTGTTAATAGGTTAGAAACTTACAAGTTCTGTATGTTCTTTTTTCCTTCAATCTATAGATAGATATCTTATACAGCAGCGAAGACTTATTAACATATATAAATCCCTCGCTCCAAAAAAAGATTCAAAGCAGTAGGTTGTGAGGATTAATGCAATAACCTATGTGAAAATGCTTAGCTTCATGCTTAGTACTTACAAAATACCTTAACCAAAAGACACATTACCAAGGTGAAAGATACGAGGGAGCATTTCATAGAAGGGGAATCTCGAATGTTCAAAAAACATTTGGAAAGTTACACAACCTCATTAGGAATTGGAGAACTGAAGATGAAAACCACGATGATTCACTACTTAAAAACCTCCAGGTTAGCAAAAAGTAAAAAATTCATATAATAGCATGTGCTAGTAAGGATATGTTATATACTGCTTACGGAATTTCAGCTGGTGAAATTACTTTGGAACAGCATTAGGTATTATTCAAGAAAGTTAAGAATATGAATATCCTACTACCTAGTCATTCAAATCATAGCTACAAATCCTCTTGCATTATTTTGTTTGTTTGTTTGTTTGTTTATTTATTTATTTTTAGAGAGAGGGAAAGAAAGAAGAGAGAGAGAAACATCAATGTGTGGTTGCCTCTCGTGCACTCCTTACTGGGGATCTGACCTGCAACCCAGGCACATGCCCTGACTGGGAATTGAACCAGCAACCCTTTGATTTGCAGGCCCGTGCTCAATTCACTGAGCTATACCAGCCAGGGCCCTCTTGCATTATTTATCAGTAGACATGCCCAAGAAAGCTCATGATATCACTGTTCATAAAAAAAAAAAAAAGAAAAAAGAAAACAGCCCAAATGCTCATGCATAGTAGAGTGGTTAAGAAGTTTTATATTCAAGTGATAGATTATTACATAACAGTGAAAATGGAGGTACTATAGTCACATACATCATCATGGATGAAGCTCACACACTTAATGTTGAGGGAAGTAAAAGACAGAGAAGAATACATGGAATATGAAAAACACGCAATGGAAACAAGATCTATTTAAGAAAACACATGCATCATAAAACTGATGAAAAATAATGAAAATAATTCTAAGCACAAAAATCAGGGTAATGATTCTGTGGGAGATGTAACTGAGGTTTGGCACCATGAGGAGTTTCAAATGTACTGACAATGACAACATGTACAATATTAAAGCTGTTTGTCTACATCACGTTCCTATTGTCCCGAGCTGGACACTTTGTCATAATTTTTTACTCCAACTTCTGTCCATGTCATATCAATTTCTAATATGACCTCTCTCCCTTAAGGACATCGTTAATCCTGTCACCTATGCCAAAAATGTGAAGGTCATCTTTGATCCTTCATCTCTATATCAGTTATCAAGTTCTCTCACCTGAACATTTCTCAGATCTCTGCCTTCATTTCCAATCCCACCCCCACTAATATATGTTAAGTCCTAAATCTTGAACTATTAGAATCACCTTCTAATTTTTCTTCCCATCTCTAATCTCGCTACCCAATCTTCCTCTCTTTCCTCTTCTGCAGGTAATAATCTTTCTAAAATGAAATACAGAAATCCATTGTTGTTCCTTCCCTAGAACTCTTTTTTATTTTTTAAAGATTTTATTTATTTATTTTTAGACCGAAGGGAATGGAGGGAGAAAGAGATGGGGAGAAACATCAATGCGTGGTTGCATCTCACGTGGACCCCCTGGGGACCTGGCCTGCAACCCAGGCATGTGCCCTGACTGGGAATCGAACCGGCAACCCTTTAGTTCGCAGCCCGCACTCAATCCACTGAGCTACACCAGCCAGGGATCCTTTTTTTTTTTTTTTTTTTTAAGATTTTATTTATTTATTTATTTTTAAGGGGGAAAACAGAGGGAGAGAAACACTGGGCTAGAGATACATGGATCAGTTGCCTCTCACATGCCCCCAAATGGGGACCCAGCCTGCAGCCCAAGCATGTGCCCTGACTCGGAATGAACTGGCAACACTTCAGTTCACAGGCTGGCACTCAATCCACTGAGCCACACCATCCAGGGCTCCCCTAGAAATTCTAAACAGCTCCCTGTTATTTTCAGGATAAAAAGCACATCCTTAGTCATGGAATAAGCCATTTTAACATTATAATAATTCATGCTTTTAACTAACATTTAGTCAGTGCTTACTATGAGTCAGGTACCATTCAAAATGCTTTATTTACATTTTTTAACTTGCCCTTACAATAACCCTATTAGGCCGGCATTATTGTTATGTGTTTGGCCCACAGTGAGTGGTCAATAAATGCTGTTGAATGAATGCATTTCTCTCTTATACATGGAGAAATGAGACTTAGTGTATTGCCACCCAAGGTTTTCATGGCTAGTCAATGGTAAATTGTATACACAGGACACTCTGACTCCGGGCCTTAAATGTGATCCACTAAACCCCAAGTCTGTTTAAAAGTGGAGCTTACCTTACTTTTCTGGCCTAATCTCTGGATCCTTCCTTGTGACTTTTTTCCATTCTACTGACTGTTTCTAGGGGAAGGGAGGGAGGAACAGAGGGAGAGAAACATCCCTGTGGGATAAAATTTCAGGATCACTTCCTTGATCACACCCCACAGGGGCCCCAAATGCAGCCTAGGCATGTGCCCTCACCAGGAATCAAACGTGCAACCTTGTGATTTAAGGATCCATGCTCAAACATCTATGCCACACTGGCCAGAGTTCTACTTCCCTCTTGGTCAGAGTAGCTCTTCTCAGTCTTCAGTATCCAACTTTTCCATGTCTAAGAAGCCCTCCTTTACCCTGAGGCTAATTATTCCCTCCTTCTCCTTTTGCTGCCATTGCATTTTATTTATGCTTCTAATTACAGACACTCTAACACTACATTATGATTTATTTGTCAGCATCTTCCTAGGTTGTATTCTTCAGGGCAGGGAGTAGGTTACATTCGTGTTTGTATCCTGGCATGTAATCACGATTCAATAAATATTTGTTAAGTGAATGAATAAATGGATGTCTTTGATTTGACTTTGCAAAAGATATGGGACGTATTTCTTTGAAAGGACATTTCTTTTTTTTTTAAGATTTTATTTTATTTTATTTATTTTATTTATTTATTATTTATTTTAGAGAGAGGGGAAGGGAAGGAGACAAAGGGAGAGAAACAGCAATGTATGGTTGCCTCTCACATGGCCCCCAATGGGGACCCGGCCCGCAACCCAGGCATGTGCCCTGACGGGGAATCGAACCGGGACCCTCTGGTTTCCTAGAACGCGCTCAATCCACTCAGCTACACCAGCCAAGCTAAGATTTTATTTTTATTTATTTTTAGACAGAATGGAAGGGAGGGAGAAGGAGAGGGAGAGAAACATCAGTGTGTGGTTGCCTGTCACGTGGCCCCCACTGGGGACCTGGCTGGGGACCTGGCCTGCAACCCAGGCATGCGCCCTGACTGGGAACTGAACCAGCAACCCTTTGGTTCACAGCCTGCGCTCAATCCACTGAGCTACGCCAGCCAGGGCTGAAAGGCCATTTCTTATAATCACCTTTCTATGGAAGCTAAAGGATATGATTAAATCTTAATTTAGCAAAGGCCCTTAAAATAGCAGGAAACTATTTTAATATCAACAAGGTATCTTGCTTTCTGATACTACTTAATACAAGGGTGTCAAGGAATAGTTAGTTATGAAGACAAACCATAAGTGCACTTAAATGTAAAAGTCTGAACAAATAAATATGAATGGTTTGCTGATACTCGTCAGCTGGGGAATGAAAACTAGAGAACTTAAAAACCAAAAGAACCTCAAATATTGGCACTTATCTTTCAAATTTTAGATAGGGGAGTTGGGAATAGAGGGCAACAAACTTACCAGGTATCCAGTGGTAAGTCTATTTTTATGACTTTCAGTCCAAATGCTATGTCAAAAATATTAAGGACATCAGGTCCCTTATTGTGGATTATGTGTCATCTCTTCTTTGGCTATGAGATGTACATAATAGCAAGTTTAGTTTCTGAGACCAGTCATTTAGTAGGTTATTCGGATCCTTAAATCTCTGAAAATTGTTAATTTCTGCCAACCTGTCTCACTAACTACTAGCTCCAAAAGAGATGCATCTGACTTATCAACAGATTCAGAAGTCGGGCCATCCTCTTTATTGTTATCCTGGTATAATACTTGACAATTATCCCAATATTATTTTCAGTAGCTTGGTTAAGTTTTTCCACCTTTTCCCTCCCTCCCTTTTTCTGTGCAACCGAAAACATCATTTGAAAAAATAAAGTAAGCTAGAGAAAAGAAAATGTTATGAAGAAAATCATAAGGAAGAGAAAATACCTTTATAGTATTTTTATTTAGTTATTTATTTTATAGACCAAGAAGCAGGGAGCGAAAAAAACATCAATTTATTGTTCCACTTATTTATGCATTCATTGGTTGATTCTTATATGTGCCCTGACCCGGGATTGAACCCACAACCTTGATATATTAGGACAATGCTCTAACCAACTGAGCTACCCAGCCAGGGCTACAGTATTTATTGAAAAAAATCTGTATATAAGTGGACCTGCTCAGTTCAAACCTGTGTTATTCAAGCGTCAAGTGTATGTGCATAAAGATTTCTTTTAGCTATTTGTCACTGCTTATTTGGTAAACTTAAGCAGATTGCCAAAAGGAGCCAGGATAATAAGAACATTTGGGTCCATGGGCACGGGAGCACCACTGAAGTGTCTATAAATAGACAGACAGGAGGAGCCTCATGCTGACTCTGTCAAATTGCTGAGTTATAACTGACCGGGTTAAAGACTAGTGAGCCAGAGAGATTCAAGATTCAGAGAGAGAGGATGATGAATAGTGCAATGCTCTAGGGAACGGGGTGGTATGTGATCCACAGCCTAGGTGGAAAAAATAGCCTTTAATAGGTGGAAAGGAGGAGTGCTTTTTTGGAGGCAGGAAGTTGGGGGAGTTCCTTTTAAAGACTTCGGTTTTCCTTAAAGAAGGAGGTGAGGTCATTCTTGGAGGGTGGAGGTGGGAAGGTCAGAGATTTGTGGAGGTTTAAAGAGGCTGTTGTGAATAATAGGTAACACTCGTCTTAGCCTGGCAATCCTGTGGGTCCCTTTGCAAGTGGAACCACGGAAAGGCAAGGGAACGTGGAGTCAAAGTAAAGGACAAAGAGCTACAGGATAGAGAAGGAAGAAATGAAGGCAGAAGAAATTAGCCCAAAGGGAGAGAGAGAGGAGGTCAATGAACCTGGGTCTGAGGAGTGATTGAGGAAAGGGCAGGGTGAAGGCAGGGAAAATTTGGTCAGACAGTGGGTTGTCCAAATTACCATTATCATTTTAAGTGTAAGAAACAGTATCAGCTTGAAACAAAAGTAAATATACTACTGCCCTGGCTGGTGTGGCTCAGCCAGTCTGATTCCTGGTCAGGGCACATGTCTGGGTTGTAATCTTGCATTTGTACATTGGTTTTATTGGTAGATTGTATTTCCAAACTTTTTTAAATGAAATTTTATGTACGCTTACATGATTGGATCCAGAGTGGGAATCTAGAGCCCCATTTACTTTCTACCAGCTTTAAACCCCCAAGACTCCACAGAATGCAATTGAAATATCACCACTACTCAAGTTTTGAGACTGAAAACAATTTTATACCAAGTGAACACAATTCTGGTCTTGTTTGATAGGAGGCTGGGTCACATATTTACTGCCAAAGTTATGATATCATCTCAAGAGCACATTTCTGTATTTTCCATACTTTCTATGGTAGACATGTATCATGTCTGTAATGTGTTCTAACTGGAGTCAGAAATGCAGTTGATCTTGGATTTGATAATGCATCAAGAACCACTAAAGAAGCTAGTACTTGAGAAATCCAAAGGACAGGTCTCCCCAGCTGTGGAAAAGAAGCAGGTAGAGCTAAGTTTCTGTACTTTTAGGGATAATATAGGTTTCTGTCTGTCCTGTTTGCTTGTTTAATATTTGTTAGAAAATAACACTAGATCTATACCTCCTATACTCCAAATGCTAAACTATATTCCATATAAAGATTTACATGTAAAAAGTTAATAGGTAATTAGAAGAAAACATAAGAAAAAAACTTATATAAACTTGTATGAAAAAGGCAACTTAGGTCCTGGCTAAACTCAATGGATTAAATGCTGACCTGGGAACTGAAAGGTCACCAGTTAGATTCCCAATCAAAGCACATGCCTGGGTTGTGGGCCAGATCCCCCAGCTGGGGGCATGTGAGAGGCAACCAATCAATATTTCTCTCACACATTGATGTTTCTCTCCCTCTCTTTCTCCCTTCCTTCTCCTCTCTCTAAAAATTAATAAATAAAATCTCATTTTAAAAAAAGAAAGGCACAATAAAAAAAAAGATAAAAAAAAGACAATTTAAAAACTTATAGCAGAAAGGCAAAGGAAACTTGGGAAAGTCAGAAACCCAAAATTAAAAACATAGGCCTGCCCTGGCTGGTGTAGCTCAGTGGATTGAGGACGGGCTGGGAACTGAAGGGTTCCGGTTCAATTCCAGTCAGGGCACATGTCTGGGTTGCAGTCCAGGTCCCCAATGAGGGCCATGTGAGGAGCAACCATACATTGCTGTTGCTCTCCCTCTCTGTCTCCTCCCTTCCCCTCTCTCTAAAAATAAATAAAATCTTTAAAAAAATGTACCTTAAAAAAAAAAAACCCTGTATACATAGCAGGATAAACAATGACAATGGGAAAGGCACAAAAGCCTTAATGAAAGTGATGACTGCTAAAAATATCTGCAACACATATGACAGGCAGAGTTAATATCATTACAAACTGATAAGGAAAAAACAAGCAAACCAAGAGCAAGGGAGGCAAAGAACATGAACAGGCAATCCACAGAGGAAGAATCCAAATAGCCAACAAATATAAGAGAATAATAGCTAGGAAAATAAAAATTAAAATATCATTGAAACAACATCTGGCCTGGAAAAAAACTATAGAAATGGGCACTATCAAATTTATTGTGTGAGTGTATTTGTGTGCATATGTTACTACAGACTTTTTGAACAATGATCTAGCAACATTTATAGAATTTTAAAATTAATAAGATTAAGCCCGACTGGTGTAGCTCAGTGGATTGAGTGCAGGCTGGGAACCAGAGGGTCCCGGTTCGATTCCCAGTCGGGGCACATGCCTGGGTTGCGGGCCAGGTCCCCAATGAGGGCCATGTGAGAGGCAACCATACATTGCTCTTTCTCCCTCCCTTCTCCTCTCTCTGAAAATAAATAAATAAAATCTTAAAAAAAAAATTAATAAGATTAAAATACAAGTAAATATGCATTTTATTTTCTAATTTTATCTTTAACATTTTTTCAAATCTATAGAAAATTTGCAAGAATAGGAAAATGCACAACCTAGAGTCACTAATTGTTGACATTTTATTATATTTACCTTCTTTCTCTTTCGCTATCTCTGTTTATATATGTATATGTGCTCTTTATATTAAAGAATAAAAATGTTTAAATGAAAATATTTTAAACTTGAAATGTAGGTGTGTCGTTGTCAAATAAAAAAATTAAATAGAACCAAGCTGTATGCTTTGCACAAAACATGGTTCTATTGTGTCAATGGCAACGAAATCTTGTTAGGGGCAGGAAGTTTGCCTTATCCATAACTATGGCTTTAGTGCCTAGAAAGAATACTGCCTGGTACATGAAAGATTCTTAGTAAATATTTCTTAAATGAATGAGTGAGTGAGTTGAATGAATGAATAAATATGAAAATATTTGCATTCTTTTATCAATCCTGTTTTTTATTCAGTCGAATATCTAACACAGGTGTCTCTATCTTATCAGAATAGAATTTCATATAGAAATATATTCTGATGTAAAAACTATGAATTCCTACATGAAAATTCGTGCTTATCAAAAATAGGAATTTTTGTGCTCACTTCAGCAGTACATATACTAAAATTGGAACTATACAGAGAAGATTAGCATGGCTACTGCACAAGGATGACACACAAATTTATAAAGCGTTTCATTTTTTTTAAAAAATTAGTAATTGTTCCAAGTTTGTTCATTCATCATTTATTCAGCCATCACTCACTCTCCAAGCATTTACCGAGCACAGTTCCATTCTCGGCAAGATAGTTGCTATGTCCCTGCATTAGAACAAAAGACACAGCAGTGAGGTAGGGGAGCAAGCGTGTAAGCAAACAACTAAGATGTTCTGATAGATTTAACATAACTAGAAGGTATTATGAACACACAGAGGTTGAAAAACCAAACTAGTTTTGTCAATCAAGAAAGGCTACTTAAGGGAGGTACTAATATTTACATTGCTCTTTAAGGATGAGTAGGTGTTAAGCAGATGAGTGACATTCCAGTCAGAGGAAGTGGCATTTGTTCATTTATACATTTATTCCAACATTTACAGTGCTTACTATGTGCCAGCCCATAGACTCCAGAGATGTACCAGTGAACAAGACAGAAAATTCTAGGAAGTAAGTAAGGGAGGAACTGCGGAAGGAAGAGCAATAAATGCAAAGGCCCTGAGATGGCCGTGACACTAGAACTGAGTGAGTGAGTGGGAGAGCAATGGAGCAGGAGATAAAATCAGAGCCAGGCAGTGGGAGATCCTAGCACTCAGGAGACTGTGACTTTGATGAGATCTTCAAGGAAATGAGTGTGGGTTTAGAAGAGAACCCTGAGAAGTGAGCTGGGAAGTACCAATATTTAGAAGTCTGGAAAAAGAAAGATCCAGAAAATAAAATTAAAACAGGAGGAAAACCAGGCATAAATGATGTCCTAGAAGTCTAGTGGTAAAGTGTGTTAAGATAAAGAAGTTACTTACTGTGCCTAATGTAAGGAGAGAGAAAGCCTAGAATATTACTCAGGGAACAATGAGTAGATTCAGGACAGAGAGAACAGAATCTGGGTGGAGTGATGGTAGGACAGGGTGGTCACAACATCACTTTTTCAGTCCTATAACTTGACAGCAAAATTGACATGAAGGCCTTAAACATAAAGTGAGGGCAATGTAGAGTGCCTTATCTTTTTTTAAAAAGATTTTATTTATTTATTTTTAGAGAGAGGGGAAGGGAGGGAGAAAGAGAGGGAGAGAAACACTGATGTATGAGTGGTTGACTCTCACATGCCCCCAGCTGGAGGACCTGGCCCACAGCCCAGGCATGTGCCCTGACTGGGAATTGAACCAGCAACCTTTCGGCTCATAGGCCGACACTCAATCCACTGAACCACACCAGCCAGGGCAAGCACTTTATCTTTTTTTTTTTTTAAGACTTTATTTATTTATTTTTAGAGAGAAGAGAAGGGAGGGAGACAGAGAGGGAGAGAAACAGCAATGTATGTTTGCTCCTCACAAGGCCCTCACTGGGGACCTGGCCTGCAACCCAGGCATGTGCCCTGACTGGGAATCGAACTGGGACCCTCTGGTTCCCAGCCCGTGCTCAATCCACTGAGCTACACCAGCCAAGGAGCACTTTATCTTTTTATAATTACTTTCACATACACCAGTTTGGTTGTCCCTTCAAGCAAGCAATGTTCAACCAGTGTGCTGCAAGAATTTTTTAAATTAATTGATTAACTTATTTTTAATTGAATTTATTGGTGTGACATTGGTTAATTAAATTATATAGGTTTCAGCGGTATAATGCTACTGCAAGACTTTTCTTTTTATCTTACCCAAGGATATGTTTATTTTATTTTATTTTATTTTATTTTATTTTATTTTATTTATTTTTATCCTCACCTGAGGACATGATTTTTGTTGTTGTTGCAAAAAGCTTTATTGTTTCCATTTGGTCCAATGAATAGGAGAGGGTTCTGGGGAGGTTAAAAGGGTCTAGTGGTTTCAGGGAGAGGCTCAGGCAAAATCCAGATTCCAGGGAAATACAGAGGGGCCCCTCGAAGACCTCTGGGCTCCAAAGCCTCCTAGTTGTGCTTGAGTGTGAGCCTTTCTAAGAGATGCTCTCCCAGTCAGGTGATCTCCCATCTTCTTGAGTTTCACCTTCTCATCTAGAAGTGGTTCTCCAGGAAGTCACAGAGATGAGGGTCTGTGCGGGTAGAACCCAGGGCATGCAGATTCAGAAGGGCCTGGTTCAGGTTCTTCTCCAAGGCCAAGAGAACTTCCATGGCATCCTGAGTTTTACCCCACTCATCTTTGGAAGGCTTCACCAAGTCTTAGAAGAGAATGGGGCCACGGCGCTGGTTCTTCAGCTTTAAGAGATGCTAGCACCCTCTTGCTTCTACTCAGCCAACTCATGATGAAATTGCCCATGCCCTGCAGAGCCATATTGTCATGGTTGAAATAAAAGCCCAGAGAGAGGTAGGTATAGAAGGCCCGCAGATGCAGGTTGGCCAAGCAGTTGATGGCAGCCTCTACTTCTGTGGAATAATTCTGACAAATCTGGGAGCTCATGGTTATTCAGCAATAAAGAATTCAGGTCAAAAAACAGTGTCAGCTGGTCTTGGAGACTGAAGATGGCTGAGGCGGCACTAAAGATGATGACTAGAAAAGAGGTTGGAGGGTAGTTGGAAAGCAGGGGCATCCTCGGTTCTGTTCCTTCCAAACCCTATTGAAGCAAGAGATAGATTCCGGGACTGCCAAAGGGAAGGGAGGAAGAGAGAGAGGGAGAGAAATATCCATCAGTTCTGACCTGGGAATCAAACCTGCAGCCTAGGTATGTGCCCTGACTAGGAATCAAACATGCAACTTTTTGGTGTACAGGGTGATGCTCCAACTAACTGAGCCACCTGGCCAGGGCTACCACAAGAATTTTTAAAATATGTAATACCTGGCTATTTAGTCAGAGGCCATGACCTCTTTCACCTTGGATTGTCAAATAAAAAAAAATGACAATAGCCAATACAACAATAGCCATCTGGTGTAAATGAATCAAAATCACACCTTTTTTTTTTTTTTTTTTTTTTTTGCCAGATGGGCAAAAAATATATGTTTTGGTGTGATGCAGAATTTTAGTAATTAGTTTATGTGTGCTATGAGGCAAAAAAGGTTGACAATCATTGCTTTAAGAGATCCTATGCAGGACAGCCTAATTCCTAGATGAGGAATCTGGGGCTCAAAGGCGAGATCATGACTGTTTAAAAGAC
>PVJI01023849.1:0-22851 GCA_004026765.1 Micronycteris hirsuta
TTTTTTATATTTAGCAAAAACAATTTGTGTTTTTTCTATTTTAGTGAAGATATTGTGTCATATTTTTAAAAAAATCTTTGCCTAGGAAAAAGCCACAAAAATTCATATCATGTTTTCTTCTAGAAGTTTTATAGTTGTGGATTATGCACTATTTGTTGAAAAGACTATTCTTTGTCCACAGAAATGCATTTGCACGTTTGACAAATATCCATTGGCCATGCATGCATGGGCCTAGTTGTGAATTCTATATTCTGATGTATGGATCTAGTTCTGAACTCTCTATTGATCTATATTTTTATCTTCATACTAGTACCACATTCTACTGATTGCTGTAACTTTATATCTTCCAACTTTGCTATTTTACAAAAGTTCTTTTGGTTACTGTATTGGTCAGGGTTCTTCAGAGAAAGAAAACTGTTGGCATATTTGGGTATGTGTGTGTATCTCCTGAAAGTTACCAAAATCTGCATGTTGAAACTGCAAGCTGGTGACTCAAAACTGGCAGGCTTGATATCCAGGAATAGCTGATGTATCAGCGAGAGTCCTAAGGCAGGAAAAGGCAATGTCCTAGTTTTAAGCAGTCAGGCAGAGGAATTCTCTCTCACATGAAGGATAGTCATCTGTTTTGTTCCATTCAGGAGTTCAGCTGATTGGATGAAGCCCATCCACATTAGGGAAGGCTATCTGTTTTGCTCAGGCTAACAATTTAAATGCCAGTCTCGTCTGAAAACACCCCCACAGAAACATCCCGAATAATATTTGATGAAATACTTCGGCATTCTGTGGCCCAGTCGAGGTGACACATAAGCCTAACCACCCCAGCCACAGTAGGTCCTTTGCATTTCAATATCAATTTCAGGTCATTGAATTCTATTAAAAAGCCTGCTGGGATTTTGATTGAAATTATATTGAGTCTGTATGCCACTTTAGTAAAATTAAAATAAACATACTTGCTCTCTTGATCCATATTGTATATCTCACTATTGATGTAGGTGTCCTATAATTTCTTATCCAATGTTTTGCACTTTTCAGTGCACAGGTCTTGGATTTATGATGTTGTTGGAATTGTCTCTAGTAGTTTGTATTTTTTATGCTGCTGTAAGTGGTACTATTTATTCCCAATATTTGTAATTTGTGTGTATGTGTGTGTCTCTCTCTCCTTCATATAAATCTCAACAAAGGTTGATCAATTTTCTGAAAGAACCAACTTTTTTTGTTGTTTTCCTATGATTGATTTCTACTCTGATCTTTATTATTTCCTTTTGTTCAGTTATTCGTGGTCCATCTGCTTGTATTTATCTAGCTTCTCAAGGTAATATCAAACACACATTCATTAGAAACCTTTATTCTATCCTAATTTAGATGTTTACTGTTATAATTTCTCCTTTTGTTTTATCTGTACCCAATACATCAGTATGATGTGTTCTTATTTTCACTATTTCAAAGTATTTCTAAATTTTCTTTGATTTCTAATTTGATTTATGTGTTATTTAGAAGTACACAATTTAATTTTCAAATATTTGAACTTATATTTTAGTTAATGATTTTTTAATTATTTCTTTCATGGTCAAATAAATTTGTACTATTTGAATCCTTTAGAATTATATGAGCTTAGTTTTATCGCATCAAATGGACTGCATGTTCCTCATAAACATTCTGTGTGCACTGCAAAAGGATGCGCACTGTGCTGTCCTTAGGTGAAGTGTTCTAGAAATATCAATTTGATTAACTTTAGTATTATTGCTCCATTCTTTTTAAGTCCGTCCTAATTTTCCTGTCTATTTGTTGACGTCTGCAAGTGCTAATGTAAATTTGTCTACAAGGTTTGTCCAGAAGGTATCCATCCATATACTATGACAAATAGAGACATTTGATGAAGAGAGAAGATACAAGAAACATTGCAACAGAACAATGACCCCTCAGTACCCTGCTAAGTAGGGACCTTGGGACCTCACACAGTTTTCCCAATCACCTCCAGCTGCCCTGTAATATTTTCCTGAATCTCTTTGACAGTCTGAAATCTCTTGCCTTTCAAAGGTGATTTTAATTTTGGAAAAATTTAGAAGTTGCAGGGTGCCAAATCTGAATACAACAGCCAAACAGTACACACAGCCACTTTGAATACGACAGCCACATGGTACGCATGCTCACTCAATGGTGTCTACCACCCCTGCTGATTAGTACAGTGAAGTCGTCATTGTTCACACATGTGCATTCCAGGCCACTCTCCTACGCTGCCAGGTTACACTGACAGCACAGAAGATGTTCTCATTACATTAATGGTGGCTAGACTTTTTCCAGACAGATGTTGGATTTCTCTTTTCAATTTTATCAGTTTGTGCTTAAGTATTTTGAATCTTTCTTATAACATGCATAAATATCTAGGATTCTGTTTTGTATATTTTTGATGAATTTATCCTTTGTCATTGTGCAGGTATTCTCTTTATCCTTTGCTCTAAAATCTAGTGTGATATTAATAGAAGCACCCTTATTTTCTGATAGTATGTCTTTTTCATTATTTTACCTCTACCTTTTTCTAGTTATACATTTAATGTGATTTTCTTGTATGCAGCATGTAGTTGGGCCTTGCTTTTTATTATGTACAATATGACATAATTGGAGTTCTTTATTTTGACTATTGAGAATGCTGCATTTAAATCTACCAGTTTGCTCTATTTGCTGTGTGTGTCCATCTGTTCTTTTTTCCTACTTTATTTTAGATAAATTAAATACTTTTAAATCCAAGTTTATCTCCATTATTGGTTTATTAATTGTGTTCTTTTTAATGAACTTATCACACTTTGTCTTTAAGGGATATTATATTACCTTATGTTTAATATAGGAACTTCTCATAATTGTATATTTGCATTTATCTCTTCCTAGACCTTGTGTTATTTTCATTGGGAAAAAAAAGAGAGAAAAATAGTCGCTGTGCTTGCTTCAGCTGCATGTATACTAAAATTGGAACAAAACAGAGAAGATTAGCAGGGCCCTGCTCAAAGATGACACGCAATGTCATGAAGCATTCCATATTTTTGAAATGAGCAAATAGACTTGCCTTTTGCTTCTAAAAGAAATGTAGCCCTTGACATCAAGGGACTAATCTGATGCTCATAGCTGAGACTTGATGCTATTACAAACTAAATAATGATTATATTGTGCTTTCTATTTAACATAACAATATGTCAGGATGTCTATATAAAGTTACTCTGAGACCATGATGAAATGAGAGAGAAACCTGGTCACTAGACAATTCAAAAAGTACTATACATCCCTCATTTTCACTAAGTGACTTTACCAATTACAGCTTTATTCTCATACTTTTTTGTCTTCCTATAGAAAAGATTTATGGACATGCCCTATCAAACAGTTGTCCTGCTTTCTGACCACACCCAATCCAGAATGAACCCCTACTTCTTTAGTACCTACTCCAAATTACCCATCCAGAGCCTAAACACTACAGTACTTTTTTGTTTTTTTTAATACCCTGTTACTAAGACACTTGATAGTTCTCGAAGCTGTGTTCCAATCACGGCGACAAGTGATAAATGCAAGGTGTTTAACTGTGACTTCTCTCTTGGCGGTCATTGGTTGAAGGGCATTGACATTTTATATATTTTCTTCTACATAGGTTATAAAACAAGATTACTGTGTGAGAATGTGGAATCAATAAAAATGCTTAAATGTTATCTTTGAGAATAAAAAAGTACGGTCATTTGGCCACCATTTTGATATTATCTTATAAAGCTGAGAAGGTAAACCACCTATGGCATGTACTCCTTGATAAATGATCAATAAATATATGTACTTGGTAACATCTCCAATATGCCCAAGCAATTCTTTTTATAATAGGAAAAAGCTGGAAAAAATGTTTTCATCAATATGGAAATGGATACATAAATCACAACCTGGTCATATAGTGAACATTAATGAAATACAGGTGCATGCATCATAATGAACAAATTTCATATTCAATCAGAGGACAATTTACCAATATGATATAATTAAATATAAAAGTAATTCATACAACACTAAACAGTATGTGGTTGAGCATGTGTAGATTTATACAAAACTATAACCACAAAATTATAAACACAATGTTCTGAAAAGTGGTTTATCTGTGGGCAAAAGGAGAAAAAAGTTGGAATCAGTGATAAATGCTCATCAGAAAAAGGCCTCAAGAATATAATTATTTTGCCATCTCTTGACACTTAATTTGGGTTGTGAATTAATGGGTTCTTACATTTATCATGCACAAACTATCTACGGGGGTGTTTATGTTACATAAATGAATGTTTTCTTAATATAAGAAAAGTATTCACTTTGTATATGTTAACAATATAATCCTCATTTGAAAATAAAGTAAAAATGACTGTAATCTTTAAAGACCACGCTAGGGCATTTTCTAATGAGGCTGCCTGAGTGCATGAGGCTTGTCTCACTCTTTGGATGGATTCAAACTTTGAACAATTGCTTGGGGCTGGCATAGTTTAGAATGTTGCAAAACCTAACAAGGGCGATATTTTATTGTCCACTAAGGAGAGGATAACTCCAAAAGTTTAGCAAAAATCAGTTCTTTGTAACTTACTAATCTCACTTTATTATTCCCTTTCTTTCACTAACTGTATAAAATGATAGTTTTCAGATCTTCTCTAAACTAGCTTTGCATCCTGCTGATTCCCTCAGTAAGTATCTAAAATTTGGATACATGCACTTTCTTTGCTTGAGCATCATGTTTTCAGCACTTTGAGAATTATAACTAACTCTTATAGAAGTCCCACTGAGATGTTACACTCACTGGATTGGAAATCAGCTCATGGATCGAGGAAATTACAAGTACAACTTTGAAACCTCTGGTTTTCCTGATGAGTGAGTTCCTGCTGAGTTGTGGCAGAATGGCCTTATTTTCAAAGCTTCTTATGTTAATGTCTAATGACCTAAGACATATTTATATTTCAAAAATTATAAAATATAAAAACCTACTAATGCCCTGGCTGGTGTGGCTCAGTGGATTGAGCACAAGACTGCAAACCAAAGGGTCACCAGTCCGATTCCCAGTCAAGGCAAAAGCCTGGGTTGTGAGCCAGGTCCCCAGTAGGGGGTGCACGAGAGGCAACCACACATTGATGTTATTCTCCCTCTCTTTCTCTCTTCCTTCCCCTCTGTCTAAAAATAAATAAATAAAATCTTATAAAAGAAAACTTAATAGTAATGACTGAAAGCTGGTGAAAGATAGTTAAGGCCTTGTTGTTATTTTGTTTGTAATTTTCCAGATAGGAGTCTGAAATATCAAGTCTGGCTTAATTTTTGGAGTTCAGGGTGGCCATTCGTACCTCCAAAGTCAGAACCTTGTCCATCTGGCTCTGGTTGGACACCTGTGTTTTTAGTTCTGAAACTTGTATACTCTCTGGGATGCTACTATTTCAATGTAAAGATCCGTGAAGGCTTAAAAAGATGAAATTTGATAATAAACTTTGAGCGTATGATAGTGTTTCCTCTGTTTAAGGAATTTCATAATTTCGTGGCTTGGGGAGCTTGGTATCACAATGTAAGTTGGAGAGAAAATGTTTTATAACTAAAGTAAAGGTGAAATTATATATGTGTATACAAACAGACATACATATACATATATACACATATATAGGTATCAAGCCATGCAATATGATAGAGACATTTATTCATATTTTGTATCTTGAAGAAGATACAATAAACAATGTACACAGGACAATGATGCCTCAGTCCCCTACAAAGTAGGCACCTTGGGATCTCACACAGTTCTCCCAGTCGCCATCAACTGCCCTGTCATATTTTCCAAAATCTCATTGATGGTCTCGAATCTTTTCCTTTTCAAAGGTGACTTCAGTTTTGGAAAAAGCCAGAAGTCGAAGGGTACCAAATTTGGGCTGTAAGGAGGCTGAGTCACCTGGGTAATTTGACGATTCGCCAAAAAACAAGTCGTGATGCATGAGTGGGTGTGCCATCCTGATGAAGCTGCCAATCACCAGTTGCCCATTGCTGCAGCCTTCTGAATCAGCTGAATAGTTTCCACAGAAGAATGTTCAAGCTTCACACAAAATTTGATGCAGATTTGTTGCTCTACGTACTCCGTCATTTTGAATGTGATGTCCACACACTACATATAGTCACTCAATGGCGTCTACCCTCCCCACCCACCACTGATTAGTACCCTGAAGTTGTAATTGATCACGCAGGTGCATTCCGGTCCACTCTCCTTGGCCACCAGGTTACATTGATGTCATGCAAACCATTCTCGTTACATTAACAGTGGTTGGGCTTTTTCTGTACAGACTCGTGTGTGTGTGTGTGTGTGTGTGTGTGTGTGTGTGTGTGTGTGTATTTAGGGTAAAAAATCATGCCTTCTTAGAGGTTTGCCTACATGAAAGTTTATTTTTATTTTTATTTTTTGGTCTATTTAAGTCCATAGGAGTTGTTTTCATGTATTTCTGTGCCTGCATTTTATTTTATCTATGGATAAAGATGTAAAACAGAAGTTGTAAGCTCTTTGTAGTTTTAGGCATTTTATGTAGAAAAGAAGAGTCTTCTTTCTTGCTGTGTTAATATTAGTGTGAAATCATTTTCTAGGATAAAAAAACAAATTAGATGATAAATTGCTTAACTTTACAGCAGTTCTGATTCTGACCAGCTAATAAAGAATAAATGCATATATGAGTCTGATCAAAGTGGTCATTTAAATCAAATGGGATCTAATTTGGGTATACAGAAAAAACAAAGAAGCTAAATGAATACTTTAAATGTACTAAGATTTTCAGAAAAATGCCTTCTCACAGAAGCTGCTAGCACAGTCACTACTTTTGAAAACTTTGTTGTAGAATATAATAAAATTATTTATTTTAAATTTTAAGCATTGGATTTGTTTTTCCTTAGAAAATCTAGTTAATACAAAAGTTCTTGAGCTTTTGATGTCATCAGGATGGCCAAATAAGAAGTCCCACAGCCTTTCTTTGTCCCCAGAAACCCTTTTTTAACCACAGAGAGTAGAGGGAAGCTCCTGCTGGCCTTTAGCTTGAGAGCCAAGTGGCAAAAACTTGAGGACAATGTCTAGAATCTAAGAGTGAGCCCCATTCACCAGCCAGAAAGAAGAGGGGACCTTAGTCACAAGGTTATTACGCTAACAGCTGACATGAGTTTAGAGGGCTCCAAACTTCAGTTAAGATTATACTATTAGCCAGCCAGATGCCTTGATTGCAGCCTGCCCACACTGAGCAGAGAACCAAGTAAGAAAGCCTCACCTGGACTCCTGAGTTACGAAAATCGAGATGCTGCATCTGTGTTATTTTAGGTCATTCATTGTGCAGCAATAGGAAACATACAATATTGATACCATACCTCTTTCTACTTGTAAATAGATATGTGGAACATGTAGTGTATACTTGCGAGCCGTACTGGTTTTATGTATAGCATGTATATAATTATCACTATCTCAATTTCCTGCACGTTTCTGTAGAAGAAATTCTTTCAGCTACATTGTAATTAATACAGATGATCAAGACCATTGATAGAACCAATGGTACTAAAGAAATACAACAGGGTATTGAAGGTTATGTATGTCTATTTTAATCAATACTATAGTTTCTGGTTATCAAAGGAGAAGGAGCTAAAAAGACTAATACCTTAAACTTAAAATGTGTAATTGTACCAGAAGACGAAACAAGATATTAAAAATCAACTTGCAGAAATACAGAAAGTGGTAGAACTTTTGAGGAAAAGTGAACATTTGAGGGAAATCCATTTTGCCTTTTGTTTATTTATTTATTTATTTTGAAAAGATTTATTTTTTAGATAGGGGAAAGAAGGGAGAAAGAAAGGGAGAGAAACATAAATTTCTGGTTGCCTCTCAGCTCCCCACCTGGGAACCTGGCCTGCAACCCAGATGTGTGCCCTGACTGGAAATAAAACCAGCGACCCTTTGTTCACAGGCCAGCACTCAGTCCACTGACCCATACCAGCCAGGGTGGCCTTTTGGTTTTAAGTACCTGCAGAGAGCGAGTCTGGAAAAAAGTGATGAAATGTGCTAAGATTTTGACAAAGTTGGTTCTGTTTCGATTGGATCATTCAAAATAAAAATAAATCTTATGAGTTCTTTACTGCCAATTTTTATATTACTGCAAGATAAGAATTTTGTTTTCTCTTTGTTAAAATGACGTGTTGGTTTTGGTGGATGCAGTTTGCTCTTAGGGGAAGTTAGTATGTAATCTGCCCAGTTATCAAAACTTTCTTGTAACAATAACTTTATATGCTTTTATGCTGAATTTGTCTTGCCTGTAATTATTTTTTAAATGACAAAAAAAGCAAATGATAGAATTCCCTCACTCCTTAAACAGTTAAGAAATCCTTACAATCGTGTTACTTCTGCTGTATTTTGTAAAGAAACCATATCATTCCAAGTAATAAATTGCCTGATACAACAGAATAAGAATTAATTATGTTGGATTAAGTAAACTGATAAAAATATGTGTTTTTAAAAATATATATTATGCTTAGATTTTTTGAAAATCTAGTAGCAGCTAAGTCAATAAAAAGACTTTATTTTTTTTATCCATTCCTCCCATTTATGGGATTTAACTCCCATTTTAGTATTATGATTTGCAAACCATAATAAAACATTTAAAACAATAATATCTTGTTCTTACCAAACCCTCAATATTGAGAAAGAAATACTTTTACCTAGTCTCTTTACTTTTAATGGCTTTATAAATATTTACATATGTTCAGTAAGAAATTGTCCTCCTTTGAATTTGGAAATAATTGGACACATTGATTAGACAACCAAGTCCCCACTTGGGGTTTCATACTTGAGAATAAATTTTATTAATAGAGATGGACAAGCCTACATTAAATGCTGCACTGCGGGTGCAGAAGAAATGTCTACCAAGCCCTTCCAGGACTCTGGCCTGTTACTTGTCCTTGGACTTGTCAGGTCCCTCCTGGTAGATTAGGAAAGTTAGCAGATTTGGGAAAGACCTCAAATGAAATGAGTGTACCAAAATTTGTAGGTATAAAATAATTTTTTGGTTTTGCCATAAATATTGGGTTGGACAAAAAGTTCATTTAGTTGTTTTTTTTTTTTTTTTTCCCTGTAAGATGGCTCTAGTAGTGCTTAGTTGTCTTTAACTTCATTTGAAACAACTTTGTTAGATCACATTGTGACAGCGGTCATATCAGTGTGCCTTTAAAAAATCAAAACCGGTGAATTTTTGTGTTTTGTACTGTAGCCATTTTGATATTGAAGATGGAGCAAAATATAAATTTTAACATATTATGATTTATCATTTCAATAAAGATGAAAACACAACTGAAACAAAAAAATAAAGATTTGTGCAGTGTATGGAAAAGGTGCTGTGACTGATCCAATATGTCAAAAGTTCTTTGCGAAGTTTTGTGCTGGAGATTTCTCACTGGATGGTGCTCCACTGTTGAGTGGTGCAGTTGAAACTGAGAGCGATCAAATCAAGACATTAACTGAGGACAACCAATGTTCTGTCATGCAGGAGATAGCCAGCATATTCAAAATATCCAAATCAATAAAGTTATCGATAAAAATGAAAAATGTGTCCTTTATTTTAGGGAAAGAACTAAATGGACTTTTCACCTAACCCAATACTTAATTAACAGTGCAGGCAGGTGTATGTTAGCCTTTGCTGAGACTGTTTTGGCCACTAGCACTTAAATAAAGAGTATACTGTCTAATTCAAGAAGAGCCTGAAGATCTTTAATAGTTCAATGCTTAATAGGATTGACAGGCAAATTTGCACACCTATAAGTTCTTCTGCAAAGAGGTACTACAGAAGATTTGCAATAGTTGTAGAAAAGAGTTCTACCCTGTAAGCCATTAAGGTGAGGTGGCATGGAATAGTGGAAAATAAAGTAGAGGGAAATTTGAAATATTTAGTAATGTCTACCAATTCTTAAATATGTTCTCTATATTAGGTTCAATGTTAGGCAGTTTAGATGTTATATAAATCCTCGGTATGCTTTTAGAAAGTGAGTCTCATTCCCTGTTCGCAAATATTAAACTGCAGTTGTATAAGTTTCAGGAACTTTCCAAAAAACATACAGCTAATGGGGTTGCAAAGCCAGCCATCAAAGCCATGTCTGATTTGACTAGTCAAGGGTCCGTTCCTTTGAATATGTACTGTAACTGAATTCTCCATTTTTAGAGAAAATATGTCATATAAATTATCAGTTAACCAGTTTGCTTTCTTTTCCTTCTCTGCTTTATGTACATTTTTTCATTATATTTTATTGATTATGCTATTTCAGTTGTCCCAATTTTCCCCCCTTGCCCACCTCCACCGAACACCCCCTATTCCCTCAGGCAATCCCTACACCGTTGTTCGTGTCAATGGGTCACACGTGTAGGTTCTTTTGCTACCTCATTTCCTATATTGTACTTTACAGCCCCATGGCTATTCTGTAACTGACCTATTTGTAATCCTTAATCCCCTTACTTCTTCCTCCATTCTCCCCTACTCCCCTCCCATCTGGCAACCAGCAAAACACTCTCCATATCCATGATTCTGTCTCTGTTCTTCTTGTTTGCTTAGGGGTTTTTTTTTATTATTTTTCCTTATACATGCATTTTTTTATTGTTGTTCAAGTACAGTTGTCTCCATTGCCCCCCGCCCCTCCCCCACCCCACTCATTCCCCACCTCCCACCCTCAATTCTACCCGCCTTTGGCTTTGTCTATGTGTCCTTCATACATGTTCCTTAATGACCCTTCCCCTCCCCCCGCAGTACCGTTCTCCCACCCCCTCTGGTTATTGTCAGTTTAATCTTTATTTCAATGTCTTTGGTTATAATTTGTTTGTTTGTTGTTTTATTGATTAGATTCCACTTATAGGTGAGATCATATGGTATTTGTCTTTCACGGCCTGGCTTATTTCACTTAGCATAATGCTCTCCAGTTCCACTCATGCTGTTGCAAAGGGTAGGAGCCCTTTCTTTCTTTCTGCTGCATAGTATTCCATTGTGTAAGTATACCATAGTTTTCTGATCTACTAATTTACTATATTTTTGGATTTAATTGTTGATAGATATGTATTTATTGCCATTTTATTGTTTATAATTTTTGTATTATCTTTCATAAATAAGTGCCTTTAACATTTTATATAATAATGGTTTGGTGATGATGAACTCCTTTAATTTTTTCTTGTCTAGGAAGCTCTTTATCTGTCCTTGAATTCTAAATGATATAGTTGCTGAGTAGAGCAACCTTAGCTGTAGGTCCCTGCTTTTCATGACTTTGAATATCTCTTGCCGGTCCCTTCTAGCCTGCAAAGTATCTGTTGAGAAATCAGCTGATGGCTTTATGGACTGCCCTGTAGATAACTAACTGCTTTTCTCTTGCTGCTTTTAAGATTCTCTCTTTATCTTTATGCTATGACTCCCTGTTGTGGTAATGTGGCCTGATATAGTAGGTGTCCTGTAAAGTCCTATAGCACAGACCCCCCTATCACCCAGCTGGTACTCGAAGTGCACCCTCTGTGTGGGCTGAGTACACCCTCCTCTTGTAGTTGAGCCTTGAATGCTGTTGGCAGGTTAATAGGAGGGATCTACCCAGGCCAGTCAGCTGCAAGAACTGGTTGTGACCACTGACCACCAACTTCCACCCTCCATGGAAGATCAGCTGTGCAGGGACAGGGTGGTTGTGCTCTGATGTGGTCTGTAGCTGTCCACTGGGTGAACAGTGCTCTTGGGTTCCCCGGTGGTGGAGGCCAAGGTCAGCCTCCACCTGTGTTTTGCCCGGGGCCACCCTTCTGGGGTATAAAGCAATCTGCATATGGCTGCTACTTATGCTGGGCTTGGAGATTCCCAGGCAAATTCAAGCTGTGAATCTAGGCTGGCTGCTGCTAGTGCCAGGCCTGGGGCCACTAAGCAAGAGGTATGGGAGTTGGGGACTCACTGAGGTCAGCTGTTGCTTGTTTGAGAGGACTTAGGAAGCTGTGAAGCATGAGCAAAAGCCAACCATTCACATGGAAAAGTCTCTGTTAATAGCTTGGATGGGCTCATTAGTTGGATTAGACAGAGTTTCAGGGGATCTCCAGGATGGGGCAAATAGTGTTTGCCAGGTTGAAGGAGTCTCAGATATGACACTTGTTTGCCAGTTCTGTGGCTCTCGGGGGTTAGGGTTACAAAATGAGGCAATGGCCTTTGACCACTTTTTCATCTGGGAGAAAGCTGTCCCCAGCTCTTGCCTTGATGCCATAATCTTCAGTTTCTCTCTAATATGTCACTGGTGACTTTTAAGCTGCTACCCCAGTGCTGGAGCTTGGAAAGAGTAAGTCCCATGTTTGGGTTCTTTAAAGAGGGACTCCTTGGGATTCCAGAAGTTTCTTCCACCAACTCATCCCCACTGGTTTTGCAGCTAGAAGTTTGGGGGACTTATCTTCTTGGAACTGAAACCCTGGGCTGGGGGGACTTGGTGTGGGGCTGGGACTCTTTGCTTTCAAGATATCACTTCCAAATTTGTATCCACCACATGTGGATATGGGATCATCCTATTCCATGTTTCCACTCCTCCTACCAGTCTGGATGGATGTGGTTTCTTTAATTCTGTAGTTGTCAGACTCGCATTCAACTTGATTTCTGACAGCTCTGAGTGATGGTTGTTCTGTAATTTCATTGTAATTTTGATGTGGTTGTGTGAGAGGCAAGCTGTGTTTACCTATGCTGTCATTTTGACTTGAAGACCTCCAATGTATGCACATTTTTAAAAATTAAGAGGTAGACTGTAAAGTGGAAGTAGATACCAAAATTAGAGAACAAGCATTCTCTCTTCTGGAACTGCAGTCTGGCAAACGTTTGAGGGATCTGTTGATCCCCTTGTGTATTGTAGACATTTTGACACTTATATGAAGCATTTTTTTCTGACTGCAATGGTATTAAGCTAGGTGTTAAGTGCATGAAGAAAACTGGAAATTTTACAAATATATGGAGATTAAACAACATGATATTGAAAACCAATACGTCAAAAAAGAAATCAAAATAAAATTCAAAAAATGTTTTAAGATAAAGAAAAATAGAAATGTAACATGCCAAAATTATGATATTCATCAAAAGCAGTCTTAAGAAGGAAATTCACGATGGTAAGTGCCTATCTCAGGAAACTAGGAAAGGCTCAAATAAACAACCTAATTTAATACCTCTAGGAACTAGAAAAATAAAAGCAAATGAATCCCAGAGTTAGTAAAAGAAAGAAAATACAAAACCTAGAAGAGAAAAATTAAAATAGAGACTAAACAGACAATAGAAAGTATCAATAAAACTAAGATCCAGTTCTTTGAAAAGATAAACAAAATTGACAATCCTTTAGCTAATTTCACCAAACAAAAAGAAAGAGAGAGGACTCAGATATAATCAGAAATAAAAGAGGAGCTATCGTAACTGATACCACAGAAATACAAAGAACCATAAAAGACTACTTTGAGAGATTATATACCAACAAATTGGACAACCGAGAAGAAATGGATAAATTTCTAGAAACAACTGCCTACCAGCACTGAATCATGGTGAAGGAGAGTATCTGGACAATTGATTACTGGTAAGGAGATTGAATCAGTAATCAAAAACCTCCCAACAAACAAAAATCTGGGACCAGCCATCTTCCTTGGTGAATTCTACCAACCATTCAAAAAAAATTTTAATTCCAATCCTTCTCAAACTCTTTCAAAAACTAGGAGGTAAGTCTTCCAAATTTATTTTATGAGGTTAGCGTTACCTTGATGTCAAAACCAGATGAAGATAACATAAGAAAAGAAAACTATAGATCCATATCCCTATTTAAGATTAATATAAAAATCTTCAACAAAATATTTGCAAACTAGTTTCAACAATATGTTAAAAAGATCATGTGGGATTTATTCCAGTGATGGAATGGTTCAGTTTAGCAAATCAGTCAGTATCATAAACCACATTAACAAAATGATGGATAAAGACTGTATGATCATCTCAACATATGCAGAAAAAGCATTTGACAATATTCAACATTCATTTATAATAAAAATTGTGAACAAATCAGGCATAGAGAGAACATATCTCAACATAACGAGGACTGCACATGCTTTACTGCTTTTTATGTGACTTAAAAAAGTAAGTTTATCTATTTGCTTGTTTTTGAGGAAATCATTAGCCACAGCTTGTGACCTCTGAGGGAGTTAGACTTTTCAAACTTAAAAGTCAAGTGTCTCTTATGCTGCCACTTAGTGAAATCTACCCATTGTGGGACATCTTCTTTCATGAGAGAATAATTCCAAAGTATTCTCTGCCTTCCTGTCTCAATACACAATTCCACTACACAGGATCACCTATAGTGACACACAATCGACATTGAACTTCATAAGCACTTGTTTATTTCAGCTGTTTAACTTCTTTTTAATTACCACTTTTAAGTGTACTCTTGGGTTTTATAAGAATGATAAAAATATAATACTCACTTTGGACAGCCTTATAGTTCTGTTTTCTTTTTGTTTGGTTTGGTTTTTTTTTTTTTTTTGCATATTGCCTCACTAACCTGTCTAAGGCATTATAATATTTTCATAAGAAGACAATATTTTAGAGTAATATGGTAAAAGATAAATCGATTTTAGGTTTCAACATCATCAATGAATTTCTGTTCTCTTTAAAATAAAGTCAAATGAGTTATTTTTCCCATCCCCCTCCTCATTTAGCTTGCCATACTGTTTCTTCTTTCCTTTAATAAAATCCCTACTACTCATGCATTAGTTTTTGTCAGCCTTTGCAAATGCTGACACTATCTTTTTTACATATCTTTTTGCAAGTCTCAGCTCAAATCTCAAAACATTAGTCCTGTGTTCTTACAATGGAAGTCACATAGCACAGGCCTTCCCTGATTATAATTATTACTACACTGATGTTTTCACTCTTTCAATTAATTGTATTTTTCATTGAACTAGAGCTTGGTGAGGGCAATGCCCATGTCTACATCCAGGCCACTCAGCAGGATTCTGAAGTGTATGTGCTGAACAAAGTTGCCTACCCCAGGATAGATGTTTTGGTAGGGTCTATGTTCTATTCTTTACTAAGCCATTTGTTTCTTTATGTCAAATTCTACCCAGGTGGGGTACAGTTTTGCAGTAAATTATCATGGTCTTTTCATTTTTCTTGCAGAAACCCTGTATGTACTAATGGGCCCCTGGATGAGTTGCTCCTCATTGTATCTCTAGAATTGATTCCGGGCCCGGCAAACAATGGAATTCTACTCAGCCATAAAAATGAAGAAAATTTTACCCTTTTCTACAGCATGGATAGACCTGGAAAACATTCTACTAAGTGGAATAAGTCAGGCAGAGAAAGACAAGTACCACATGATTTCCCTCATATGTGGAATCTAATCAACAAACTAACAGGAAAATAAAGACAGACTCATCAATAGAGAGCAGGATGACAGCTGTGGCTCTTTTGGGGGGGCGATGAGGGGGTAGAGGGATCAAGTAAAAAGGCAAAAGGACTCATGGACATGGACAACAGGTGATTGTGGGGGGTGTGGTATAAGAGGACTAAATAGCAAAGGATTAAATACAATAACAAAGGTGTTTATAAACAATAAAATAAAAGCTATTAAAATACACAAGTGTTTAATTAGTTGAATGGCTTATGTTATCTCATAAATTGTGTTTCTTCTATTCACTAACAGTGTTTTAGCCTTATGCCATTTTGGGTCAGAAAACAGTTGATGTTGTAGTGTGAACAAAAATTTGGGAGCTTCTGAACTTGTTATTACAGTTCTATCATTTACGAACTGTGTGACCCTGGGAAAGTTATTAAACGCTCTGAATTTTAGTTCCCTCATCTGCTAAATGGAAATATTGATAGTAGTTATTCCGTAAAATCACCTCAGGATTTGAGTAAAATACATAAAAAGCTTGAGACAGTGCTTGGCACATCAAAATTCTATTTAAAATGTTCTTGTTATTATTTTTACTATCAGAAACAACCCTGTAGAATTCATTGTTTAATTACTGAAGACTAGTGTTTATTGCATCTTTCATTAGATTACTCAAATTTCTTAGCGGAGAAATTTCCCTCTGGTATCTGTTCTAGAAATTGTGTTGCTTCTGCTGAGAAATAGGTTATTTATAATTGATCATGTTCTCATATTTTTGTTATTGCTTGAGTGTTGAAAGCTGAATCTGCAGTGCACTTTTTGCAAATTAATAAAAAAATACAATGCAATTTATATAGTAACTTACATTGGCGTTGCTTGTATTTTACTTTTAAACTGTATTTTTGGTACCTGAAATTGACTTAGGGCACCAATGTTTTATATCAGATAGTCAATTAGTAAAATATGAGAAAATACAGTGACCCTAATTTTCTCTGCAATTTTCATTGTTTCTTAACTGTCCAGTATAATTTTCACTTCTAGCCAACAAGTAGAATAAAATCTTCCAAATAGAAAATAGAACAAATTTTGCATAATATGCTATTTGCATGTTGTATTATTTATTCTTAGAGGACATGATAACATGGTAAATCAGAGTGTAGTTACTGTAGTTATATTTACATGCTGCCAAAAAGTCTCTACTGTGATATTGTGTCTTTATAATACACATATAAGGAAGCATATATTTTGTAGAAGATAGCTTTTGTAAACATTAGTAACTTGAAGTGGGATATATTAAGAAAAAAAAAATCCTAAGAAAGTAAAATACAAAACAGACAAACTAAAAGTACTGGCTATTCTAAAGTCACAGTGAAAATTTTAATATATGATTCAAAATTGCTCTAATATCAGGCACATTAATGGAACCTGGGTATGCTGTTAAAACTATCATTTTGTAAAGACTATAACAATTGCTACCTTCTTGGTTGTTCAAGTTAACAATTGCTTAACTTTATTAATTTCTAATTGGCAATGATTTAAAAATATGTTAACAGTGTTCTGATTTAGTTATTTACATGGGAAACATTGTGGTGCTTAGGTATTCTGAATTTGAAATACCATTTCATTTTAACTGGGATAAAAAATTTAGCTTCTAACCCTAATTCGTGTGGCTTGGTGGATTGGAGCATCACTCAGTTCATCTGATTTCTGGTCACGGTACAAAGGTTGTGGGTCCCTCAGGCCTGGTCAATGTTTCTCTCTCACTTCAATTTTCTCTCTCTCTTTCTCTCTCTCTCTCTCTCTCTGTCTCTCCCCCTCCACCCCTGCCTCTCTCCCTCCCTCAAATCAACAAATGAATCCTTGGGGGAGGAAAAAAATTAGCTTCTTAAGAGATATATAATTCTGATTTTTTTCTATTCCGTAATGTGACTCCAGAGTTAGCTTTCAGTATTCTTTTCCATCTTTATACAATCCGTTTAGGGTCAAATATTGCTGTACCATTATATTTTTAAATACATTCTAGAGAAAATGTTATATCAAATTGATATTAACAAGTTTAAAGTAAATTTACCCAAGAGATCTTAGAATCTTTTCAGAGTGTTTTAACAAATAAGGATTATGAACTTTATTCTTTCCTTCACTCTTATCAAAGAATCCTCACACAAATACCCACAGGCAAGAGTAAAAATAACACCTTTAATGGCCTAGGTAGTTAGAACCCAAGAAAACCGCCTAAGGGATTAGCTTTGTGAATTTCTTCCCCCTCCCCCACCTGAAACCTTTTAAGAAATATTCTTGAAATTGTTGTATAAATAATCCCCCTAGTGCTGTGCCTTCCTGTATCTTCAGGAGACAAATTTAACCAGAAGACAAAAGACCAAAGAAAAACAAACATTTCTACTCCCCTTTGCTAAAACAAACTATGGGATTGGAGAGCAATAGGTCCCTTCTCTAATTTAATTTTCACTGATGGATGCTGTGGTTTTGTCGGCAGAGATTATAGGATTTGCTCAATGTCATAAAGCTAGTTATCGGCATGGATTTAATTACAAGAATGTGATATTCTATCAAGTCAATCTCTACCAAGTTGCTTTTCTCTTAACTAGACGATGGCATTTGTCCTGCAAGGACTGGGGCAAATAGTCCAATTAGCCAACTTCATGGAATTCCTCAGAACTTGGATTTTGTACTTTTGACGATGACAAATTTAGTGATAGACCCTAAGCAGCCAAATGACAGAGACACATTTACATTCTAAAGTGGTTACATGGATGAGAAGAAGGGCGGAGAAAAAGATATCAACAAAGTGCTGTTCCGATATGGCAAGGTTGCAGGTTCAATCCCTGGTCAGGGCACATACAAGAAGCAACCAATGAATGTATAAACAAGTGGAACAACAAATCGATGTTCCTCTCTTTCTGTCTCCCTTCCTTTATCTCTCTCTCTCTCTCTAAAAATCAATACATGAAAAATAATAATAAAACAAAATAAAGAGGCTATTATCAGAGTCCAGGCCTGAGCAGGGATGGAGCTTCACCAGCCATAGAGAAGCTGGGGGCAGTTCGAAAAAGAAAGATGAAGTAAACATTTAGGGGATAAAAGCCACGGATTTGGGAATTGGACCTGAGGAGGAGGAAGACTTTCAGGATAATATCTATAGCTTCTAAGACATTTGAAACGAACTAACCATAAGAAGAGACCAACAAGGTCTTGACATTTCTCTCTGCCTGTGTGAATGGACAGAGGCTTTCGTGTGCCTTCAGGTGTCCAGCTGCCCTCTCCCCGAGACGGAACCACAGAAGACCTCTCCTTTTTCTTAGAGCATGTCGGAAACTTGCGCTTGCGATGTTTTTCCTCTGCTTCATTGAGATAGAAATCATTTGAAGAGTCTCTCGCCAGTTTGCTAACCCAAGGCTATCCTTCTCACAGATCTTAGAACCTTCTCTTGGAAATTTAATCAAGAAACAGAACATCCCTCTCGGTCTCTGTGGAAGGGTAGGAGACCAACTCCAATTTGCAAAACTAACTCTTGTAATAAAGATATGAGAACGTTATTTTTCCTTTGGATATAGCGAATTAGGCAAGACCGCCATCTCTATGGTTGTGTTCTTGTTTGTGTTGTTTGTTCTACCCTGACATTCACTTCTCTGAACCTAGGGTATTGCTTTTTACCCCAGATAACAACGCACGAACTAACAATTCAGTAAACATGTTTTCATTTGGTAAACTCGGTTAAGATTAAGCAGTCTATAAATCTTTGTCTTGTCAGCATTGGTTCCTAACCTGTTAGCTAGCATACCTATTTAAATGTTGAAGCTGAAGTTATATCCGTTTTCCGAGGCTGTTAGAACAAGTTACCAGATACTGGACGGCATAAAGTAACAGGGATTTGTCGACCCAGGGGTCTGGAGGCTCGAAGTCTGCCATCGCGGTGTCATCGGGGCTCTCTGACATTTTGTTGTTTGAGGTGCCTTGGCATGCAGATGTCATTCTGATCTCTGCATCGGCACCCACAGGGGCATTTTCCCTTGTTGCTGCCACATCACCTTCCGTCTCCGAGTGTCTGGGTTCAAATTCCCCTCTTCCTATAAGGACACCAGTCATATTGGACTAGAGGGTCATTCTGTTCCAACATAACTTTATCTTAAATTATATGCTCTGCAATGATTCTATTTCCAAATAAGGTCACATTCCGAGACACTGGGGATTAATACTTCAACATATCATTTTGGGACCAGAATTCAATCCTTAACAGAAATTAAAGGATACTATCATGCCTTCAAATTCAAAGTCTTTAATGAAGCTCTCAGAGTGCTTACACCTAATCACCTTCTTTTTATCTTGAATACTATAAAATTGTGGAATTTGAATCAATCTAACAAAACGGAAGTACAAATGCCAAGTCCTTTTATCATAAATACCTCTCAAATATGACTATTTTTGGAAAAGCATGCATTATTAGCTCCTTCTATTTTCACTTTCACAATGTGAGTGAGGAATTTCAGCAAATATTAAAAATATAAAAGACCTATTTGTGAAAATGCAAACTTCCGCAATGCAATTCAGAAACTACCACTTGGTGGCAAGATAACGCTACTATTAATGTTCCTAGAAGTGACCGGCTCCTTTGAATTATAAATCCCTGATAAATTTAAAATAGGTTTATAAAGGGAATCAGGCTAAATAATTAATCTTTTTTAATTTAAAAGAGATTTTAAAAATAATTTGCATAATAAAAATGACTCTGGTAAAATACACATGTAAAATCCAATTCAAACAATGAGTTAATTCTATTGACTATCATTAAAAAGATATCTAAAATGAAACATGAAAATGAATGAGAAAATACTTATTCAAGTATATATTTTATGTCTGTATGGTTCTTTAAAAATTCTAGACCAACCCGTGGTGTCATAATACTTTTTCAGTTCTAACCTATTTGGTTCAGCATAGCTATTCAATGCAATATTTATAATTACCTCCTGATAGAATTTGAGAATGTCTCCTTTTACTTTCTACTTTTTACAAGAATTAATGAAGCTTCTAGCAGAGCAAATAGATTCCCTGCTTGCCTCATCAATGGGTGATATCACAGTGTTATACTTAGAAAATGTATAAGATTTATTTAATGAACCTCATGCTCATTTTACAACATAAAAGAAGCATAACTTTCTAAAGATTCTCCTTTTGAGGGCTAATACAGTAATAATAAGAAAAATATATATTTGTAAAGGACAACAAAAAGAGATTAGAAAAATTAGAAATACATTTGAAGGAAAGAAATTATGGGGTTGTGTAGAATACCAAAGATAGAATGATATTCTTGAGCAAAGGGGATTGCATATAGTCAGTTGTTTTGTTGCCAACCAATTGACCTTTTAATGCTTATTATAAATAGTCATTCTGGGCATTAGTTGAAGAAAAGCAAGGAGTAGCTTCTCGTTGACATAGGAGAGAGAAGAGTTTGCACTGTCGTAATACTGCAGATAAAAATATTCCCTTTAAATTTATTTTTCATAAGCATTCATAAGTACATATTTTTTTTTGCCAGATATTTGATGAGCAGTGAGTATCTTCGAAGAATCTCTGGTAAGGTGTTTTTACCAAGTTTCTTTTCCCAAGCTTGTCTACAACTTACCAAAAATTTCAAGTAGGGAAAGATGATGGGTCACTTTGGTAGCTGACAGACGATCGATTTTTCTTGCTCTCTCTGGCCTTTGGTTCTTGGCTTTGCCTGGCAATGGGAGCTCAAAGAATGCCTGGGGGTGTCACATTTCCTGGGAAGGGGCAGAAGCCCTGTGGTGTTAATGCTGACTGCCGCTCCGCAGCAAGCTTTTCAGTTTCTGTTCTGCGCTCTTTAATGAATATTGCCAGGGGCTGCCAACTTTTAAACTTTCTTTTCTCAGTTTTTTTCAGCTCTTAACATGTTGCGGAAATTGATAGAGCTATCCCAATGTCACTCAGGGTACTGAAATACTCTACAGCATGGGCATTGCCATTGGTGTAGGGGCAATATTGTATCTAAGCAATGAACTCAAAATGTCCTGCATCAATGGGTCTTAGAACAGTGCTGCCTTTTTGTTGGTTTTAAGGTTAGCTATTTGTTAATTTAACAAAAACAATATGGGAATACATAAATGAATTACCTTGGGAAATTAAACTTAAAAATTAAGAAAGAATAATTTTGATATAAATATCTAGAGTCTTAGGACTTTTTGATGTTGGTGAAATAAATAAGCTATTTCCAGAAAAATTTTTGCAGACAATTCATATTAACGAAGGCTTTAGAGGCTACACCAGCCCTGGAGTATCTCTATACACCACAGTGCACAGAGACATAAAATAAGTCACTGGCTATTTTGGGGGACAAGAACAGTACTTCCTCTTACCCTTTCTACTTAAAATATACAAACCTGGAAACAACAAGCGTGGTCACGCTGAGCTATGTGCTATTGTAGCCAAATGCCATTTTTCAAATTACATATCAGGAAAGCCTGGTCGGTTCCATAATAATCTGTAAATAATTAAAAAAAAATAGTGGTGGGACAGCCAGGATTAAAACTCTGGTTATAATGCTACGGTTATTTATTGCCTCTTGAGTGCGTTCCTGTATTGTGGAGACAGACGCCCTCCAGGAAGTTATGGCTCACCCAGTTAGAGGCTCAATTTGTAAATGTTTTAGTACTTTCCCTTCCTATTTCTAAAGTCAACCTTAGAAGAACAAATACTCTGTGATTCCACTTCTATGAGTATCTAACAGAGTCAAACACATAGAAACCAAAAATAGAAGGGCAATTGCCAGAGCCCGGGGTGAGGAGAAATGGAGGTGCTGTTCAACAGATACACAGTTTCTGTTCTGAAAGAAGAGTGAATTGTAGAATCTGCTGTAGAACATTGCACGTATAATTAACAATACCATATTGCATACTTAAAATTTTGTTAATAGGGTACATATGTTAAGTGTTTTTACTATAATAACTCCCCAGAGTGGTCTATCTTCAATGTTTTAAAGATAAATAAGAATGTATACACTTTTCCTGTTAAAACAAACAAAAGTCAGAATCAATAGAAAATACTTAAAACACTAGGGCAGCTTTGTAACCTTAGAGAGCAGAGCATATTTCTATTAGCAGCTGGGGTGACATGGCGTACATAAGAGATTGTATCCAATATTTGATGTAAGATTTAGCCTTTCCAAATAGAGAAGGATTTGAAATATTTTGGAGAACTAGACTCAGAGACGGGGACTATTTCTGAAAGATGTCTAGTGGTCACAGAATTAATACAGAAAGGACTATGCATTTAGCACTGTGTCCATTTGGAAGGAATCCATCTGCAGATATGATGTGCCCTTTAGAAACAGATCAGAATCGGTGTTCTACATTCTGGTGGTATCAACTTATATCCTTTCCCAGTCCAACAAAGCATGCACATCGCCTCTCTAAAGCCCAATCTATCTTACCC
>PVJI01023850.1:0-22888 GCA_004026765.1 Micronycteris hirsuta
GGGGTGTTGGATATTGGATGAAAAGGTGAAGGGATTAAGAAGTAGAAATGGGTAGTTACTGAATAGCCATGGGGATATAATGTACAGTACAGGAAATAGAGTAGCCAAGGGTCATGAGTATGTAGCATGACCTATGGACATGACCCATGGACATGAACAATGGTGTGGGGATTGCCTGAGGAAGTGCAGTGTTTTGGGTGGCTAGGGGCATAGGTGGATAAAATGGGACAGCCGTGATAGAATAATCAATAAAATATAATTAGAAAAAGTAAAAAAAAAAACCCCAAAAATCAATGTGAAAAAGAAACATCAATTGATTGCCTCCCATACATGCCCCAGCTGCGGATGGAATCTGCATTGTATGTAGGTGCCCTGATTGGGGCTCAAACCTGCAATGTATCTGGTGCACAGGATGACACTCCAACCAAGCCACCCTGCCAGGGCTGAAAAATTTTAATGTATGTGTTGTATTTTGTAAAGTTTCCTATTTTATCTGTTGCTGTACCCTTTCTCTACTTTAATCTCTAGGCCTATCATATTACTGATATTCTGCTTGCCAAGCATGCTAGGCTATGATAGTTTTTTAGTTTCTCCACTGGCCATTTTTTCTACTGCCAGGGATATTCTATTCCAAGTTCATATGTCTAATATCTTCTACTTTTTCTAGCTCGGTTATCACCTCCTTAAGAAGAACTTTCTGTCGCTGACTGGTGTGGCTTGGCGGGTTGAGTGTTGTCCAATAACCTGAAAGGTTGCCAGTTGGATTCCTGGTCAGGGCATGTACCTGGGTTGCAGCTGGGTCCCAGGTGGGAGCATGCAAGAGGCAACTGAAAAATATTTCTCTCACACATTGATGTTTCTCTCCCTCTCTTTCTCCTTCCCTTCCTCTCTTTCTAAAAATAAAAAAGAACTTCCTAAAACTCCAAATATTTTACTTCCTTGTGCCTCTGTTCTATTCCATGTCAATCCGTATTGTAATATTTATTTGGAGTTTTCCCCCTCTACTGGTTAGTGAGTACTTTGAGGGCAGGGCTTAACAAAGCCTGGTATACAAGTGGTTCCCAGTGTTTATTTGCTGATTGGATTAGTGAAAAATGTCTAATAACTCCTAGTGTTATCCAAGCTCACTGAGAGAATGAATATACTTTTCTCTGCCTTTTATTTTATTAATTTTTTATTTTATTGTTGTTCAACTATAGTTGTCTGTGAATATACTTTTATATTTCTTTCTTCCCAAGCAGTATTGTAAATAATATTTTTATAGCTGACAATTTTAATATTTTAATTATGATATTAATTATATTATCTCTATCTTAAACATTTTCAATATACAATTTTTCTATATATAATTATGATTGTAAGTTTAGGAAAGTAATTTATGATCATTTTAGAAATCTGGTTTCTAGACTAAGATCCTTGAACTCTAATGAGTTCAAATGTAATAACAGGCAAGAGTGAATTATTTTCACAACTGTAAAAAGGTGAAAAAGAAATTAAATATCAAAATCAATGATATTGTCCAGATTAACTGAAATATTGAATTTTTTGTTTTTGACTATAATTATGTTATTTGGTAAATCAGAAACTCAGAGTGATAGTTGTAATCATTGACCGAATAAATGTTTAATGATTACAACTTGTAACACAGAATCCTTCACAACATGGTGCACATGGGAGGGTTATTTAAGAGATTATTATCAGTGGATGAAAATTATATTTATGAATAAATTTTTGTTACATTTATATTTCTATGATGATGTTTTTGTTTTGAAAGTTTAGCATTGGGAAATATCTTAATAGTTGAGGATTCTGATGAGTTGATTTCTAATGACTTATTTGAGATTATATAGTTAAATTTCTCAGGAAGGTAGATCAAGTCCACCAATTAAATTTTTTAAAATAGGCAAACTTTCCCTGTAACTTTATAGTGAGTTTATAAGTTTTCCATGAATTGCTTTGATTTTCTGATGCGGTTTAATTCATGAACTTCATCCTTCAACACCCCAAATTACAAAAATGTGTCTATGGATTTCCTCTCAAGAAACTTCTTTCTTATCCCTGAGACCAAGAGGATAGATATTCTGGTTGTTCTTCAGAAGCTATTTTAAATTAGCATGCTAGTTTCATTTTAGGCTGATAAGGAAAAACTTATATACAGCTTTATTTAATCTTAAATAGTAAATAATTTGTATAGTGATCATTTTGATACATTTATCCACAATATGCATAGTATAAACACCTAAAATATTTGACAATGTAGGATTTAAAAGTTATAATGATTTATATGCCAAAGAGCAATCTCTGTCACAGAAAGCCAGTTTCCTTCCCTAAACGTTTTATTGACTGGGGCTGTGTGATAGGGTCATCATGAATGGTACATTTTAGACAATGAACATTGTATAACCTACAAAATTGTATGCAACAACCCTGTTCTAGTATCTTTGGGCTCTCTTCTTTTGAAGAATTCTTGACAATTTTCTAGGATGCTTTTAATTTGCATTAATTTTATTTGTGAAAACTTTCAGTTATTTAAACTTTGCAATTGTTTATAATCTCCATAAATATAATTTTGCTTTATGTGAACATGGTGAACACATATAAAGGAAGGAATTCTTTCTTTTAGGAGATACTCTTTCTCATTCTGTCTTCCAGGTTACAGTCACTGCTGCCATATATCAGTACAATACAACTCTACCCCCTGATTGTGTTGATTAGTCTAGGCATTGGAATCTGGTCCAAGTTGGACCATTCAGAGCCTTCTCTTTGGTGACTAACAATTCTAGTGACTTTGTTTCCTACCATATTGATCAGACAAGTACAACAAGTGAGTCTAGAGAGAGGGAAAATGATAAATATAGCAAATACAAATCAAATCACATAGAATAGAGATAGAGAGAGACAACTGAGTCAATGTTCTGAAGGCTTGGTTCCAGGTGCTTCTAAACAGTGGGTTCATTTCTTTGGAGTTCTGTGGGACATCTCAGAAAATTTATAATAAATTACCATTTTTACTTTTTTGAGAGGAATTCTGCAGTACTCACACTTCAACCTAGGCCTTATGGTTTAGAAGGCTTTCTTCCAGCTCTATCCCCCTCACTGGGGCAAAGAGTCTGTAGAGTCAATTGGAGATGCTCAAAAAGAGCTGTTTCTGTATTCTAGATCATACACTAGGTACATGGGATCCTGGAGTTCCTGCTCAAATAGTCTCTAAACTAATTCCCCAATCAGTGTTATCTTCCTCCCTGGTCCATATTCCTGCAGGCAGATCGTACATCCAGTGTAAGCTCCCCAGACTACAGGGGTAGCTACAGGATGGCCGTTCATGATGGGGTGTGAACTGAGGTTAGACTAGCAGGTTGAGGCATTCACTTGTGTGTACAACAAGCCCGTTAAGGTGCAGAATAGAGTCTGTGGCAAGAAAAAAAGGGAGCATGCCACTGGTCTGTGTCTAAGACCTGGGGACCAAAGACTGCCATGTTCATGTTGATCTCCCAAAACTCTGAGAATTGTAAGTTTGGGACTCTGACCTTTCGGGAGTTTATGAAGGTATGTTTGTCAATATAGAAGGATAGAACACACTTTGTTTAACAGTTCGTTAGCTTGATTAGAAATTCTATATATTTAGACATGTATTATGTGGGGTTTCATTTGCCCTCTGTTCCAGGCTCTGCAATTGTTAGAGGTGAGCTTGGCCAAACAAGCCAATATTAAGGAAACCTAGTTTTATAGTAATTAAATTAAAGCTTCACAATACAAAGGAATTTCTAATAAGATTCTTTTAATAGCACAGACTAGAAAAAAGATTACTGATTTAAAACTTGTATTAATTATCTATTGCTGCCAAATATTGCCCTAAATTGAAAGCTTACAATTATAAACATTTATTCTTTCTAGTTTCTGTGAATCAGAAATCTAGGAGCAGCTTAACTGGATGGTTCTTGTTCAGAGGTTCTTACAAGATTGCAGTCAAGAAGTTGGTCAAAGTTATAGTTATTTTGGGCTTGATTGGGACTAAAAGATCACTTTTGAGCTTACTCACATGGCTGGTGGTAGGACTTAGTTTCTTGCCACATGGGCCTTTCCATGGGTAACCTCATGAGATGACAGCTGGGTTTCCCCAGAATGAATGATGAGAGAGGGGATACACACACACACGTACACACACACACACACACACACACACACAGAAAGAGAGAGAGAGAGAGCGCGCGCTCAAAATGGAAGTTGCAGTTTTTTAATAACCTAATCTCAGGAGCAATGTACTATCAGCTAGACTGTATTTTATTGGTAATACAGACCAACTCTGGTACAATCTGGGAGAGGACTACCAGAAGTAGTCTTTACTCAATTTCTCCATCCCATTAGCCTTCTTTTGGTTCTTGAACCCACTAATTCCGTCTCACCTCAGGGCCTTTGCATCTGTGGCTTCTCCTTGGTATGTTTTTCCTACTGATCTGCCTTGGCTGACCCTCTGTTTTAGATTTCAGCTTAAAGGTCACCGCTATAGAGAGACCTTCATTGATCACTCAACATAGAGTAGTTACCTCATCATTCTCTATTCTGTCACATTATTTTAATTCTAGGTACCCAGAACTTAAATATATGTTGAATGAATGTTCTTAGTAATTATATGACCTTGGGGAAAAGATAAGCTCTCTAAACCTTAGTAGCTTTATTTGTATTTAGTAATCCCCTACCCCAACCACTACAAAGGCTTTTGTGAGAATCAAATGAGCTAAAATTTTCTATATCATTATTGTTGGTTAACTTTATTCCCCTTTTTCCTCTGAGGCAGAAAAACTGCCCAGGAATATGTTTTCCTGTTTTACTCTTTAGGTTTCCCTTATCTAACTGCTTTGTAGAACTATGTTGTTCATTTTTTTCATTTATCCATTCACTATTCTCAAATTTACTGCCTTGTAAATGTCTTAGAGGATTTATTTTGAATTAAAGTTAGTATTTCATGTGTGTAAAGCATTCAGTTGGGAGCAAGGTTAGTAAGGTTTATTCAAAATGTAAGATGACATTGTGGTTTTGAATCATAACTAATTGTAACAACCAATTGAACATGGGAGGTAGTATGTGCTGTTTAGAAGCTACTTATGCACAAAAGAACAAATACCCATGAATAAAAGCAAACCTTTAATAATGCCCAATTGGAGTTCTGGTCATGTTTGAGCCATTCAGAGTCTAATCAGTAAAACCCCCTCGAGTCAATAATTGCCTTCTCCTCAAATCATTGCAGGTATCTATTATGCTGCACATTATCCACATAGAAATGAGCATATGGTTATTGAACACATAACAAAACTGACTCTGCTAGAGAATGTTTCCTTTAGGATGCCTTAAAATGTTCTTGAACAGAATATTATGTGGGCTGCTTACTATCCCTTCTGTTCCTGGGGTCATAGGGGGAAATTGCTAGTCTTTTGTATTAAGAACAATGAATAGTAAGAAGTTGAAAAACTCAGACTTTATTTATTTAGAGAGAATCATAATTATCTTCCATGATGAAAACAGCAATAGATGGAGTTTCTTTAAAGTTGGGGAAATATTTTTTCTCACTCTATAGCATTTCAGGGAGCTCCAATTTTGGGTAAAGGCTTTTTATTTATTTAATATATTTTATAGATTATGCTTTTACAGATGTCTGATTTTCCCCTCTTTATTCCCCTCCACCCTGCACACTGCTTCCCAACTGTATCCCCTTCTTTAGTTCATGTCCATGGGTCATATATATAAGTTCTGTGGCTTCTCCATTTACTATACTATTAACCTCCCCCTGTCTATTTTTCTACCTACCATTTATGCTACTTATTCCCTGTACCTTTTCTTCCTCTCTCCCCCTCCCACTCCCTTGCTGATAACCCTCCATGTGACCTCCATTTCTGTGATTCTGTTCTTGTTCTAGTTGTTTGCTTAGTTTGTTTTTAGGTTCAGTTGTTAATACTTGTGAGTTTGTTGTCATTTTATTGTTCATATTTTTGATCTTCTTTTTCTTAGATAAGTCCCTTTAACATTTCATATAAGGGCTTGGTGATGATGAACTCCTTTAACTTGACCTTATCTGGGAAGCACTTTATCTGCCCTTCCATTCTAAATGATAGCTTTGCTAGATAGAGTCATCTTGGATGTAGGTCCTTGCCTCTCATGACTTTGAGTACTTCTTTCCAGCTCCTTCTTGCCTGCAAGGTTTCTTTGGATAAATCACCTGATAGTGTAATGGGAACTCCTTTTAGGTAACTTTCTCCCTTTCTCTTACTGCTTTTAAGATTCTCTCCTTATCTTTGATCTTGGGTAATGTAATTATGATGTACCTTGGTGTGTGCTATCTTGGGTCCAACTTCTTTGGGGCTCTCTGAGCTTTCTGGACTTCCTGGAAGTCTATTTCCTTTGCCAGATTGGGGAAGTTATCCTTCATTATTTTTTCCAACAAGTTTTCACTTTCTTGCTCATCCTCCTCTCCTTCTGGCACCCCCATTATTCAGATGTTGGAATGTTTAAAGATGTCCTGGAGGTTCCTAAGCCTCTCCTTGTATTTTTGAATTCTTGTTTCTTCATTTTATTCTGGTTGACTGTTTATTTCTTCCTTCTGCTCCAAACCTGATTTGAGCCCCAGTTTCCTTCGCGGCACTGTTGGTTCTCTGTATATTTGGGGAAAGGATTTTTAAAAGTGGATCAGTCCTTGATATGCAGTTTGTTGCTGCCTTTTTGTAACAAAGAAAAGACATTTGACATGGTCAGAAAAAGGAGAGAGGAAGAGTTTTAAAAGGGGGAGTAGAGTAAAACCTGTGTTAACTTGAACTGGGCTAATTTCTTTTCTGAATTAACTGGATTTTCCCAGTTTTCACTCAACTTAAAAAGAAATTGATGAATTCTGACCTTTTGCTACAGCATGGATGGAACTGGAGACTATTATTACTGAGTGAAAATAAGCTAGTCAGTGAAAGACAAATACCGTATTATCTCACATATAAATGGAACCTAATGAACAAAATAAACTAACTAATGAGCAAGATAAACCAGAGGTATAGAAACATGGAATAGACTCACAGTTGTAAGAGGAGTCGGGGGAGGTGGGGACTGATAGAAAGAAGGTGAAGAGATTAGTCAAAAAACACATTAAAATGACCCATAGACATGGACAATAGTATGGGGATTGGTAATGAGAGTGGGATGCAAGCTGGGTTGGGGGGTTAAGGGGGGAATTTTGGGACAACTGTATTAGTATAAACAATAAAATACTTAAATTAAAAAGAAACCAATAATCAAAAGCATTTATTAATATACCACCTTATTTGAATAAAATAATTTAAATAATTATAACATCTTATATTTATCAACTCTGTTCAAAGTAACACAGTAATCAGAGTTCCCATTTTCTAAATATGCTATAAAACTGGGACTTAAATATAACAAATAATCTTATTTATATTTATGATATATATATATACACATTCACAAATGCACATACATGTACATGTATAGTATAAAATGATATTAAAATAGTAGTTCAACCAAGACTCTAAATCAATAGATATCAAATATTAAAGTTACTGATGAAACAACAAATGAACCAATTAAATGGAGGCTATTAAAGAACTTTATTTAAGGAACGATACAACTGGTGAGACCAACCATCTTGTGGGACTTACAAGAATAGCTTGAAAATCAAAAGGTTGATTCTTAAACCCTTCTTATACCTTGAGGATATAAAAAATTCAGGGCAATAGAAATTGAAGGTAGTTATACGAAGAAAGTATTTGGGGAGAACTGTTGACGTACTGAGTGTCCCTCCCTTTCCTTCTGAAAGGGCATTGTGGGGTACCTGCCCCTCACCTTGAGCTTAGTAATAGGGTTTTCAGTGGTGCCATTGGAAGATATGCATGTTTCCTGCAGCCTGCCCTTAGTCCTGGAGTTGATGGGTAGAAGATGCATTATTATTTCCCATGAACTGAAGGTGGTCCATGCATGAGAGAGAGAGAAACAAACATACACTGAGAACTGGTGGGGCTTATTCTTAGACCCTGCTCAAGAACAACAAACTCTTGGAGGAACAGACCATAGCAGAGATGAGCTGCAGGTATAGTGGGATTCCTGGGGCTGAGAAGGAAGTCCCAGCCAGAATAAAGAGAGAAGAATTTACGAACATTCAGGGAAATGCAGATGAAACACCCACAATAATATAGATGGAAGGGAGACTTAAGGAAGTTGATGCAGACACTGGCCTGCAGTGTCCACGGCATCATGGCTGAGACACGAGACAAATTCACATAGACTACCAAGTCCTGTGGAGGAAAAGGGAAGTCATGGCCACTTTCTCAAGGGGAGAGTGCCTTGGAGCACCTCGGCCACTCTCTCAAGAGAAGAGAGTGCTGACCCTTGCCTCGACAGGCTTTTATTGCTTTTCTGGGTCCATTATGTGGAGGATGGTTCTCATTTACTATGCACAGGTTCTCTGTAGGTGATTACCTTTTACAGATAACAAAGGGAAGAATGTTGCTAATTACTTCAAAGAGAAGGATGTTATAGATCCAGGGGAAAAGTGGTTGAACTGGTTACACTCCATATTTGGGAGGGTTAGCACAGACTTTAGGAAGTTACTTTAGAGATGTGCAGTAAACATTTGCTGCCTCAATCCAGGGTGAGGGAGCTTTAGTAAAAACAATTCTCATAGCAGCCTAGGTATAATGTAGGCCTGATTCCCCACAGGAACCTATCCGTGGGCGTGGGTGCCATGTCACTTTCCACTGGGAGCTGGGCCCACACCACACAGAATGGTCTCCCATAGGAAGTGTCTTAAAGAGATAAGCTTTACATTCATGAAGGCCTGGGAAGACCCAAATCAGTTTATAACAATAAATAATTCAGGTGTTCTTCTCCCTTCTCCTGACACAATAACCCTTGAGGGATCAGAAAGTGTAGTTTAGAAAGAAGAGTAGAAATGCTCAGTGGTGAGAGAAATCAATCACACTGTTCCCAAACACAGTCATTCTATCTGATCCACATCTCAGCAGAATCCAAATATCTGCAAGAGAGGACCTTGAATTTTATGTTTAGAATGAAGTTGTTAGGATTATCTTCCTTAGACATATTAAATATATATTTGATCCATTTTTGTTTAGGGCTTAAAGTGACAATGGCCATTATATAATAGAGAGTAGAAATAAAGTCACCTGGCCCAGTTGAGTTTTCATCTATTTCCTGTTCACAGGGTTACTGTTTGGAGGTAGAATTGGATACAGAGAATTAGGGTACTTTTATATTTTACCATGGATATTTCCTCTCTAAATTGACAGTTTGAGTTGAACTCTTTTAGACTTACATTTCTTTTTTTTAATATATTTTATTGATTATGCTATTACAGTTGTCCCATTTCCCCCCTTTCTTCCCCTTCACAACCACCCCCCGCCATTCCCCGCCCTTTAGTTTTTGTCCATAGGTCATACACATAAGTTCTTTGGCTTCTACATTTCCTATATGATTCTTAATCTCCCCCTGTCTGTTTTCTACCTACCATTTATGCTACTTATTCTCTGCGCCATTTCCCCCTCTCTCCCCCTACCACTCCCCTGTTGATATCCCTCCATGCCTTATATAAATCCCTTTAACAAGACTTCCGGCCAAGATGGAGGTGTAGGTAGACACACTGTGCCTCCTCGCACAACCAAAAGAGGAAAAACAACAATTAAAAAAAAAATAGCCAGCTCTGACAGAAAACTGAACTGAGTGGAAGTCCGGCAACCAAGGAGTTAAAGAAGCCACGTTCATCCAGAACAGTTAGCGAGGCGGAGCCGGGTGGAGAGCACTCAGCAACACGTGGTTTGTGGAGCAGTACCGGCAATGCTCCAGCTGCCCAGAGAGGCCCGTGGCAGGCGCGCCTGGCCAAAACGTGGCAGGTGCACTTGGTGGAACCGGGGCTGAGACTGGTGGACTGGGTGGTCCTTCATTCTCATGCAGATAAACCGGAGGAAAAGTTGGGGAGTGGAACAGACTGCATGACCCACCAACGCAGGGAAATAAAGCCTCAAACCACCGATTGAATACACCTGTGGGGGTTGAGGCGGCAGTGGGAAAAACTCCCAGCCTCACAGGAGAGTTCGCTGGGGAGACCCACAGGGACTGGGGACTGGGAACTGTGCAGGGCCACCCACTCACCCCAGAGCCAGCGCAGGGGGACCCAACTTGCTTGTGGGTAGCTGGGGAAGTGCGGAGAGTGGAGCAAGCGCTGTTGTTCTCTCAGTCCCTGCCCCCACAGCCAGCGTCACAACACTGTGACGTGGGTTACCCTGCCCTGGTGAACACGTAAGGCCCCGCCCCTTAAAGTAACATGCGCACCAAGGGAAAAAAAATGGCCCAAATGAAAGAACACATCAAAGCTCCCCAAAAAATACAGCTAAGTGACGAAGATATAGTCAACATATTAGATGCACAGTTCAAAGCACTGGTAATCAGGATGCTCACAGGATTCAAAGAAAAATTGTTGTAATTACTTGAACAAATGAAGGATAATATAAAGGAAATGAGAGGAAATCTGCAGGAAACCAACAGGGATGAGAAGGAAACTGGGACTCAAATCAACAGAGTGGACGAGAAGAAAGAAAAAAACATCCAACCAAAAAGAATGAAGAAACAAGAATTCAAAAAAATGAGGAGAGGCTGAGGAACCTCCAGGACATTTTTAAACGTCCCAACATCTGAGTCATAGGGATGTCAGAAGGAGAAAAGGAAGACCAAGGGATTGAAAACTTATTTGAACAAATAATGAAGGAGAGCTTCCCCAAGCTGGTGAAGGAAATAGATTTTCAGGAAGTCCAGGAAGCTCAGAGAGGCCCAAAGAAGTTGGACCCAAAGAGGAACACACCAAGACACATCATAATGACATTACCCAAGATTAAAAATAAGGAGAGAATCTTAGAAGCAGCAAGAGAAAAGGAGACAGTTACCTACAAAAGAATTCCCATAAGACTGTCAGCTGATTTCTCAAAAGAGAACTTTCAGGCAAGAAGGGGTTGGAAAGAAGTATATCAATCAAGTCATGAAAGACAAGGACCTACATCCAAGAATACTCTATCCAGCAAAGCTATCATTTAGAATGGAAGGGCAGATAAAGTGCTTCCCAGATAAGGTCAAGTTAAAGGAGTTTATCATCACCCATCCTTTATTATATGAAATGTTAAAGGGATTTATATAAGGCATGGAGGGATATCAACAGGGGAATGGGAGGGGGAGAGAGGGGGAAATGGTGTAGAGAATAAGTAGCATAAATGGTAGGTAGAAAACAGACAGGGGGAGATTAAAAATAGTATAGGAAATGTAGAAGCCAAAGAACTTATGTGTATGACCTATGGACAAAAACTAAAGGGTGGGGAATGGGGGAATTGGGGTGGAGGGGAAGAAAGGGGGGGAATGAGACAACTGTAATAGCATAATCAATAAATTATATTAAAAGAAAAGGATACATAGACAAAACCTGGGTGAGCATAGAAGTAAGGGAGGGAGGTAGGTTCGGGTGGTGTGGGGGGCAGTGGTGGGGAGAAAATGCAGACAACTGTAATTGAACAACAATAAAATAATAAAAAAATTCATACTACCCAAAGAAATCTACAGATTCAATGCAACCCCTATTAAAAGACCAATGACATATTTCACAGACATATAATGAATATTTCAAAAATTTACGTGGAAACATAAATGACCCCAAATAGCCACAGCAATTTTGAGAAAGAAGAACAAAGTAGGAGGAATCACAATACCTGATATCAAACTGTATTACAAGGCCACTGTAATCAAAACAGTCTGGTACTGGTATAAGAACAGAAACATAGACTACTGGAGCAGAATAGAGAGCCCAGTAATAAAGCCATGTCAATGCAGTCAGATAATATTTGACGAAGGGGGTAGGGACATAAAATGGAGTAAAAATAGCCTCTTTAATAAATGTTCTTGGGAGATCTGGACAAGTACATGCAAAAAAGTGAAACTAGACCACCAACTTACACCATACACAAAAGCAAACTCAAGATGCTTAAAAGCCTTAAATATAAGTTGTGACACCATAAAAGTCCTAGAGGAAAATATAGGCAGGAAAATTTCAGATATTCTATTTAGCAATATTTTCACTGATACATCCCCTATGACAAGGGATATAAAGGAAAGAATAAACAAATGGGACTACATCAAACTAAAAAGCTTCTGCACAGCTGAAGAGAACATTGACAACATGTAAATGCAACCAAGTATATGGGAAACCATATTTGCCAGTGATACCTTGGACAAGGGTTTGATCTCCAAAATACATAAAGAACTCACATGACTCCACACCAGGAAGACAAAAAATCCAATTAAAAATGGGCAAAAGTCTTTATTTTAAGCTAAAAAAATTAAAAAATTAAAAAATGGACAAAGGACCTGAGCAGACACTTCTCTAAGGAGGACATACAGAGGGCCCATAGACACATGAAAAAATTCTCAACATTTTTTCTGACTAGCCATTAGAGAGATGCAAATTAAAACCACAATGAGATACCACTTCACACCAGTCAGAATGGCCATCATTAATACATCAAGAAACAACAAGGTTTTGCGAGGTTATGGAGAAAAGGGAACCCTATTACACTTTTGGTGAGAATGCAGACTGGTGAAGCCACTGTGGAAAATAGTATGGAATTTCCTCATGAAACAGCCTTGCGATCCAGTGATCACATTGTTGGGAGTATAAACTAAGAATCCTGAATCACCAATTCAAAGGAACCTATGCACCTCAATGTTCATAGCAGCACTATTTACAACAGCCAAGTGCTGGAAACAGCCTAAGTGCCCATCAGCAAATGAGTGGATCAAAAAAGTGTGGTACATTTTCACAATGGAATTCTACACAGCAGAAAGAAAGAAGAAGCTCCTACCTTGGCAACAGCATGGATGGAACTGGAGAGCATTATGCTAAGTGAAATAAGCCAGTTGGTGAAAGAAAAATAACATATGATCTCTACCTATAAGTGTAATCTATTCAACAAAACAAACAAGTGAGAGAGATATAACCAGAGACATGGAAATAAAGAACAAACTGACAGTGACCAGAGGGGATGTGGGAGGGGAATAATGGGGAAAAGAAGGGGAAAGGGCAAGCAAAAGAATACAAATAGAGGATTCACCAGCACGGAAAATGGGAGGGATTGACTGTGGGAGTGTGCGGGTTGGGTAGGGATGAACAAAGGGGAAAAAGGCAGGATAAATATAACTAGACAATAATGAAAAATTGTACATACCCACATAGAGTGAATAAATGTGTGTGATTTCAAAAATAAAGGATTATATTCTTGGTGTGTATTGACTTATTTGTTAAAAAATAATTGGCATGAACAGTGATGAAATTTCCAAAATCGCCACCCATATTAGTGACCTCTGATTGCGCATTCATCCTGTTTTCTGTGTTGGCATCTCTAGTTTGAAGCAGGAGGGAAACCTGTATCTGGTTTCACTCTGAAATTCATGGAGCTTTCTGCTTGATATAATATAAAAAGACCTTTATTATTCAACCTGTGCATTCATCTATGCAACCACATCTCCTTAGGGAAATGCTTGAAAATGGGATTTTTGTGGCCTTCTCTCCTGTTTGACTTTCCTTCCCTCCTCCCTTTCCCCATCCTCACACAGGTATCTATTAGTTTTCTCCTTCAATAACACTGTTCTGGCTGCACTGAGAGTGCTTTTTAATGTAGGGGATGTACTTCAGATATAACACCAGGTCACTTTCTGAGTAACATTTTATGGGATTGATTAAACTTGAGCATCATAACCGTGGGCTTTATAAGCCAGAAAAGAGACTCAAAGTGTTACACTCTCGACAATTTGTGCCCCATAATTTTGAAAAATCAAATAGAGGAAAGGGTTTTATGTGTTTTGAAAAAGAAGCTGTCATCTATTTTTGAGTCTTCTGTATTTAAAAGACCTCAATGTTTAAAATGAAATAATATCTTTTATCCTAATGAAATTAAGTTACGGTGAATAAGTGTATAAAAGAAGGACTTTTTAATTGTAGGGGTGAAGATAAAAACTTAAATTGGTTTCTTCCTGGCTCCAAATCTAACTGCATAATTTTCCTCTTTTGTGGCTGGAACATGAAGATATCTTTGTTCTCTGTAAAGTTTTCAAGGTTGTGAGATGATGCAGAGCTAATCTTTTTATTAGGGAAATACATCTTTTGGACTAAAATGCAGTGGAATCATGGACCAAAGGTAAAATTAAAAAATACAAACAAACCTGCTTTGAAACTTGGAAATCCAAATCATTGACTTTATCTGTACACAAAGGTATATTGCCAGTGGCTCAGTGATGTGGCTCATAGTTACAGAAACATACCATGGAAAGGAGAAAAAACTGAGATAGGAAAATATCCACCGTTAATTCATAGGGTTGGTTTTGTACTGTGTCAACTTAGCTAGGTTGGAGCTATGTCTCTCAGAATTTCCTTTCCTCTATAGTTCTGGATTAGAGTTGACTAGTAGAAACCTGTGAGTCAGTGTTGGCAGGAAGAAGTACCACTTTGAACACTGAAGATCCTCTACATTGTTGCTGGTTTGCTGGAAGGTGCTGTGCAGGTGGCTGGTCTGTCACCTCAGTTCCTTGGAGTTGCAGCTGAGCCCACGGCTTCTCCAGCTCTGGCAGTATCAGCAACTTCAGTTTTTCTGAATCCTAAGCCAGGAACATGTGAGAAACTCCACAATAGGTTACCTTTATTACTGAGTTAGATGAGGTGAGAGTCAGGTATAGATTCCAGTTTGTCCTTGCTTTTCCCCAGTTCGCATCTAGCTTTTTTCTTGACTGCCTTTCCTACTGAAATACAGTGACTTCAGACTCCACACCAGAGCTCACAACCTTTCAGAAGCCTCTTTGTCTTAGACAATGAATGCTGTTAATCTTAAATTATTTGTCTAAAAAATATTGCCATCTCAATTAACTTAATTTTTAGTTCCTATTTTTTCCCTTAAATTTCACTTTTGCCACTAGACTTTAGGAGAATATGTCATTAAAACCCTGTTGAAAAATTTTTCTAATATATACTATCTGATTAAACTTTGCAATAAGAGTAGAGCAATCTGAAGTCGGTATATTAAATGATTTTCAAATTGCAATGTGCTGCACTTTTCAGTTACATGCATAAGTAAAATAAATCAACTTCTGTCTTATCAGCATTGGGGGAATTTTTCATGTGTGATCATTGTATTTTAAAGTCAGCAATATACACACTGTCTTTTTAAATAAAGGTAATATTACCAACTTCTCTTTAGTAAGGCTTGTGCCTGAGTTGTGATTATGGTTTTTTAAAAATTTGTTTGTTTAAAGCATTGTTCTCAGCACAGAAGGAAACATTTAGTAGATGGTCACCATTATTATTTCAATGATATAATTTAAAAACTCAATTGTTTCAATTGACTTAACAATTTTAAAAAACATCTCCCTCAGTACAGTTTTGTGTGTGTGTGTGTGTGTGTGTTTGGGAGTACAATTTACGTAGGCATAGAGTAGTAAGATCGTTATTGGGCAGATTTTTGTAGTAAGTGCTACTTTCATGTATTTGAAGCAATGTGGTGTGTTGTATGTTTCCTTATGCTCATGTACACACACACAAACACCCATGTGGTACTTGTGTAGACTCAATCTTACTTGGTCTTATAAATACAAGTTGAAGTTACAACCCTGACAAGTTTTTCTTAAACATATACTAGTAATAGAAAAATATATGGTCATCTCAAGGCATAATGTGAAAGTAGATGTCCTACTAATAGAGAGCTACTGACATTTTTTGTTTGTTTAGCAAGCACAATCTTTATGACATTTGTGTGTGTACACCAATGCACACATATATGTGTATATTTACCTATATACAATCATATAATGTGTACAAATACATATATAATATGCATGGTCTTCACTTAACAGATCAGTATCAACCATAATATCTTTTTAAAAATATATTTTATTGATTATGCTATTACAGTTGTCCCATTTCCCCCCATTTATTCCCCTCTGTCCTGGATCCCCCCACCCGCATCACCTCCCCCTTTAGTTCAGGTCCATGGGTCATACATATAAGTTCTTTGGCTTCTCCATTTCCTATACTATTCTTAACCTTCCCCTGTCTATTTTGTACCTACCATTTATGCTTCTTATTCCCTGTACCTTTCCCTCCTTTCTCCCTGCTCCCACTCCCCACTGATAACCCTCCATTTCTGCGATTCTGTTCCTGTTCTAGTTGTTTGCTTAGTTTTTTCTTTTTAGGTTCATTTGTTGGTAGTTGTGAGTTTGTTGTCATTTTAGTTTTGATCATCTTCTTTTCTTAGATAAGTCCCTTTAACAACAATAATATCTTTTGGTTTGTTTTCCCCAATTTTTTTTTATTGTTGTTTAAGTCCAGTTGCCTCTGTTTTCCATTGGCACTTTCCCCTGCCCCACCCTCACTCCTTCCTCCCTTTGGCTTTGTCCATGGCCTAATCCTGCCCCATAGTCTTTCTGTGGAGCTTCCTATGAATTCCCTAAGGAAGTGAAAAGCTGTCTCCGTTCTGCCCTGCCTTCGATTCTATGTACTCAGGGACTTAATGACGACATCCTTCATTCTTCCCTTCCCTACCTTTACATTTTAGTTCTCCTTTCCCTTGTCTCAATGTTCCTATTAAGCTATTATGGCTTTAGGTAAATAAAAAATTAGTTATATCTTCCCAAATGGCTGGAGACTCCTAGTATAAATTCATACAAATGTAAATATATATATGCAGATTTTCTGAAGCAAACCTCTCTCACTCTACTGCACTTGCAAATTTCCCAAATACTGTTATGATAATACTAGGTGATTTATTTTACATAAGGATGCATCTGAAGGGTGCAGCACATTGTGATTTGCAAACCATTTAACTTGCTAAGATCAGATTGTTCTGCTTTATCTGCAAAGTTCACCCACAAGGAATTTAATATAAATGCTTTTATTCTTGTTGTTTCATGTATTGTACTTTCCTGAGATGTGATGGATGAGTTTGAAATGGGTATGTGGGGGAGGAGAGAAGGAAATTAGCCACTGTGTCTTCTATGGAAAAGCAACCCCTAACCCTCCATTTCCCACAAGACTGTTGAGAGTATTCAAGGACTCCCAGGAGAATGATGGGACAGCCTCACAGGGAGATATTATTACTCAGATGTAAGGTGAATGGGCATGGGCCCAGGGAACAATGAGTCAGAATATTGTCTTTCTAGTTCATATTATTACCTTGAAACTCATAGAATAGGTGACTGAGTGCCAGTGCCCTCACGAAGTGTAAAGAAAGTTCTCTTTGTTCCCGTCTATCATTCTGCTACTATTCATCGTCTGGTGGTGGTGTACCAAAGAGTTATAGGACCAAGACTGGTTTCCTTGCTTTCCTTTAACTCATGTGATTTTGGGTAAATTACTTTTACTTTTTGGATCCCTCACATATAAAATGAGTAGGGAATTTCCAAGGTCTTTGCAACTCTCAAATTTTATGATTGTCTTATATATCAGCTCCATTTACTTTCCTTAAACTCCCTCCTTTCCTGAACTATGATTTCCCATGCCTTATATCCTTTTAAAGATTTTATTGATTTATTTTTAGAGAGAGAAGGGAGGGAGAAAGAGAGGGAGAGAAACAGCAATGTATGGTTGCCTCTCACATGGCCCTCATGGGGGACCTGGCCCGCAACCCAGGCATGTGCCCCAACTGGGAATCGAACCGGGACCTTCTGGTTCCCAGCCCGTGCTCTATCCACTGAGCTACACCAGCCGGGTCCATGCCTTATATCCTTTTATAATGGCTCTTTATTTCTTTTAAATGTGTACACACTTTATTGTAGTGAATGGCTCATTTTCTTTCTATTTGTATGTTTAATTAAATGTTTATTGAGCTCCTACAATGTGCCAAGCACTGGGATGTCGATATTGAACTAGAGAGTAAATAAGCCATCCCTTCAGAAAAGAGGGGTTGCAAATGAAAAACAAATTGTTATGCAGAGTGATGTTCTAGGAATGGAGAACTACAGAGTGTCATGGGATCAAATAAGTCAAGGAACTGGCATGTGCCTCCTAGAGATTAGGAAAGAGATCCTGGAGATTTGGCAGTTAGAGGAGGCTTGGAATTTAAGTAGGAGATAACTAAACAGATGGGAGATACTTAGGAGATCAATAGGCAAGACTTTGTCATTTGTAAGACTTTTTAAAAATGATACTTTAAGAGAGTTGAAGCAAAAGAAGGAATTGACATTGTAACCATGTATAGTCTTTTTTAAAAAAATTATTTATTTATTTTTAGAGAGAGGGGAAGGGAAAGAGACAGGGAAACATCAATGTGTGGTTGCCTCCCAAGCGCCCCCTACTGGGTACCTGGCCCACAACCCAGGCATGTGCCCTGACTAGGAATTGAACCAGTGACCTTTTGATTCACAGGCCGGCACGCAGTCCACTGAGCCACACCAGCCAGGGTGACATGTATAGTCTTTTTTTTTTTTTTTAAGATTTTATTTTTTATTTATTTTTAGAGAGAGGGGAAAGGAGGGAGACAGAGAGGGAGAGAAACAGCAATGTATGGTTGCCTCTCACATGGCCCTCACGGGGACCTGGCCTGCAACCTAGGCATGTGCCCTGACTGGGAATCGAACTGGGACTGCCTGGTTCCCAGCCCGCGCTCAATCCACTGAGCTACACCAGCCAGGGCTGTATAGTCTTTTTGATAAAAATATTAAAAATAGAATATAAGATTTTTAATAATTAGGTCAAAGTGATAGATCATATTGAGCTTTAGTCAACTCTAATCCTTATTTATTTTAATTTTTAACTGTAGTAAAAACCCCTAAATTTAGCACTAAATTTATCATCTTAGCCATTTCTAAGTGTACCGTTCAATTGTGTTAGGTATAGCAAGATTTATGTATAACAGATCCCTAGAACATTTTTGTTTGAAAACTGAAACTCTGTACCCATTAACAACTACTCTCTATTTCCCCCTCTCAGTAGCACTATTTATTAAAAAGCTGTCTTTGTTCCTGATTGATGAGGTAACCCTCATTACATATCATAGATTTACTGTTTTCAACTGACCCATCTAACAGCTCTCCAGGCCATACGATACTGGTTTATTTATTGTAGCTTCACAATTTGTTTTGCTCTCTCATGGGATTACGACTCCATTGTGGCTCCTATTTTTAAAAAGGGGTTTTCTTCCAATTCTTTCAGATTAATTTATACTTTTTTTAAATTAAAAGTTGAGATTTTAATTAGAATTTCATGAATATTAAGAAATGTCTGGTACTTCTTTACTTATTCAAATGTTTAAACAAACACTTGAAAAAAATTTACTAGATTTTTTGATATAGATCCTGATATTTATTTCTTTTTTTAAAAAAGTTATTTTATGTTCAATTACAGTTGTCTGCATTTACCCTCCCCCCACCCCACCCCAGGCAAACCCACCTCCCTCCCTTGCTTCCACCCTCCCACCTGGTTTTGTCCATGTGCCTTTATAGCAGTTCCTGAATACCCTTGTCCCCCTTCTCCCCTTCCCCCTCCCCTCTGGTTACTGCCAGAATGTTCTAAACTTCAATGTCTCTGGTTCTATTTTGTTTCTCCGGTTGTATTTTGCTTGCTCACCTCACAAGCGTCTTGGCTGTGACTGATCTGAATTTCCCTGGTAGCTGATCTGGCCTCGGTGCCTTCGCTCCTGAGTCCTTATATAAAACCTTTTAGCATTTCATATAGTAAAGGCTGCATGATGATGTACTCCTTGAACTTGACCTTATCTGAGAAGCACTTTATCTGCCCTTCCATTCTAAATGACAGCTTTGCTGGATAGATTATTCTTGGTTGTAGGTCCTTGCTTTTCATGATTTGAAATATTTCTCTCCAACCCCTTCTTGCTTGGAAGGTCTCCTTTGAGAAATCCGCTGACAGTCTTATGGGAATTCCTTTGTAGGTAACTGTCTCCTTTTCTCTTGCTGCTTGCAAGATTCTTTCCTTATTCTTAATCTTGGGTAATGTTATTATGATGTGCCTTGGTGTGTTCCTCTTTGGGTCCCGCTTCTTTGGGGTTCTCTGAGCTTCTTGGATTTCCACGAAGCCTATTTCCTTTGCCAGATTTGGGAAGTTCTCGTTCATTATCTGTTCAAAAATATGTTCAGTTTCTTGGTGTTCCTCTTGTCCTTCTGGCAGCCCTATGATCCGGATGTTGGGTTGTTTACAAATGTCTCTGAGGTTCCTGAGTCCCTCCTAATTTTTTTGAATTCTTGTTTATTCCTTCTGGTCCACCCCATTGGCTTGATTCCCAGCTTCCTTTTTTTCCCTATTGGTTCCCTGTAAATCTTCCTCCATTATCTTTATCGTATTGTTCATTTGTTCAACTATTTCTTCCAGTTTTGTGAGCATCCTGATTACCAGTGTTTTAAACTGGGCATCTGTTAATTTGGCTATCTCTTTGTCCTTTAGTTGTAATTTGTTCTGATCTTTCGTTTTGGCCATTTTTATTCTTTTTTATCTCGGAGCACCTGTCAGAGTCTTAGGTGTTTGTCGGTGCCTGGCAACCTGGGTTGTTTTTTTGTGACGTTTCTTCTGGGGGTGGGGCCTGGGAAGGAGCAATGGCGTCTGCCGTTCACCGCCACTCCCTATCACCCTCTGCTCCCCAGTTCCCCCCTGCCTTTTCCGCCAGTCTCGGCCCTGCTGGTTCCCACTGGCCTCTCCAGTTACACCGCCGGTCTGCGAGGTTCACCCGTTGTTCGGGGTAGTGTTTTGTTTAGGTGCTCCCGGGGTGAGTTCCTCCGGGCCAACTGCCTCTCACTCCGCTCCTCTGCTCAGTTCTGCCCCGCTTACCGGCCTGGATGTACGTCCTCCCCACCTTCCTGGGTGTCGGACTTCCCTTCAGTTCGATTCTGTCCATTTTGGTTGTTTATTTTTCGCTATTGAGTTCGTTGTTTAAACTCTCTGGTTGTGAGCGGCGGTGCAGTGCGCCCACCTACGCTGCCATCTTGGCGGAAGTCCTCTGTTTATGATGGCTATTCTCACCAGTGTGAAGTGGTGTCTCATGGAGGTTTTAATTTGCATCTCTCTGAAGGCTAGTGATGCTGAGTATCTTTTCATATGTTTCTGGGCCCTTTGTATGTCCTCCTTGGAGAAATGTCTATTCAAGTCCTTTGCCCATTTTTTAATTGGATTGTTTGGGGTTTTTTGGTTTTAAGTTTTATAAATTCTTTATGAATTTTGGATATTAACTTCTTATCAGATGTATTGATGAATATGTTCTCCCATTTAGTGGGTTGTCTTTTCATTTTGTGGATGGTTACCTTTGTTGTACAGAACTTTTTGGTTTTATGTAGTCCCATTTGTTTATTTTTTCTTTTGTCTCTTATTATTCTGGTCCATGAGCCAGCTCTTACATATTTGAATGTGGTGAGGCAGGTAGATTTTTGCAGTGTTAGCTTTCCTTTTCAGTTTTAGCCACCTGCAGCTCAACGGGTAAGTCTTCTTTCAAGAACAGGGGTCCTCAACCCCCTGACCATGGACTGGTATCAGTCCGTGGCCTGTTAGGAACTGTGCCATGAGTGAAGCTCACCTGAGCTCTGCCTCCTGTGGGCCCCCCTACTCAACTCTATCTTCCATGAAATGGGTCCCTGGTGTCAAAAAGGTTGGGTACCACTGTTCAAGAAGATAATATTGAAATATTGAACACTCAGATTCTTGTACCTGCACTCTGGCATACCAGCTTCAAGATTCCATCTGTACTTAATTTACTATGTTCAACAGCTATGAATCCTGCACATTCTAGTTGATTCAGCCTACATTTCTCTACCTTGAATACAAGAACGTGAGACATTTTATAAGATGCTCTGATGAAATAATGATAGAATAAACCCCTGGCAACCTATTGCCTAGTAGTCTAGTAATCCCAGCAGAAATGAAGCCAGTCCAGTTTATCAAAATTAACCCCATTTTCATTTCCAATGCTCACAAACCATCTAACATTATCTTGAGGTTCAACATAAAATGTTTCTGAAATCTACTTTTCATTTCTTTTGAAAATGTAGACGTTTGCTCCCATCTAATCTTTGGGAACCTTTCCCTTTGTCAGCATTTTGACCAGGGTTTTGGGTTATAACTGTGTTCTTTTCAATATTCTGGAATGTAATTATTTTGGGCCTGACACGTGAATTTATTTAAAACTGCTGACTATGTCCTTGCTGCCCTCCACCTTTCTTGGGCTTTAATTCCTCTGAAACCATATTGGTGCTTTCCTCTCTGAAGTGAAGGTCATGCTGCACACAGAGAAGACTGACATAGAATAGGTGTAGAAAAGTTTTCACTGCACACAATGGGTTGGTAATGATACTTTCTTTGTTTTGTGAAAATAAATAGCATAAAAAGCCCCATTTGGCCTACAGAATTTTCACAATCCTCAATCCATTTTGGATTTTAACTTTCAAAACAATATTCCTACAGCTTTTTCACTTAGAAACATTCCTTTTAGATTATGTTCTCTCCCTTTTTTCACATTTATATGAGGTTTTAAACCTAAGTTTATTAGTGTACAGTACTTAGTTCATATTTCTTTCTCATTGAAATAATTTTTTATCATATTGTCAGTATTTGGTTAAAAGTCTTGTATCCTTCCAACCCTTTTTCCCTCATAGAGTTTCTGTTAGGATACATCTAGCAAGGGCTGAAGACATATATGTTATGGAAAAATCATGTGATGAGAGTTGAACATAAATATTCAGGTCTTTAGCTAGTATATAGAGTTTTTTGTATATATGTATATATAGTTGAATATAATATATTTTTAGTTTTATAACATGTATAAGTGAGTACAAATGTATATACTTATGTATAAAAATTAAAAAA
>PVJI01023851.1:0-22835 GCA_004026765.1 Micronycteris hirsuta
TTCTTTTCTGGTTGGATGTTTTTTTCTTTCTGCTGGTCCACTCTGTTGATTTGAGTCCCAGTTTCCTTCTTATCCCTATTGGTTCCCTGCAGATCTCTCCTCATTTGTTCAAGCAATTTCAATAATTTTTCGTAGAATTATGAAAGCATCCTTATTACAAGGATTTTAAACTGTGCCTCTGATAGGTTGGCTATCTCTTGGTCGGTTAGCTCTGGGGCTTTTATCTGTTCCTTTCTTTGGGCCATTTTTTTTCCCTCGGTGAGCCTGTTACTGTAAGGGGGGCGGAGGCTTGGGGATCCCCTGTGCAGGGAAGCTCCCGGTAGTTGTGCTGTGAGGTAGCCTGTGGGGGCGGGGCCTGAGCGCAAAATGGTGCCTGCTCCGCTCTCCGCACCCACACCACCTCCTGCAAGCAATTCAAGCCCCTCTGCGCTGGCTCCGGGGGTGTCGTTCCGGGGTTGGTGGACGGGCTGCACAGCTCCAATCCCCCACGGGTCTCCCCAGCGAACTTTCCTGTGAGGCCGGGAGTTCCTCCCGCCGCCGACTCCACCCCCACAGGTGCTCTCAATCTGCGCTGATGGATTGTGCCCTACTTTCTCTCCCTGACCATCTGCCTGAGAATGCGGACCTGCCGGGTCCACCAGTCTCGGCCCCGCTGGGTCTGGATGAGCCAGGCGCTGACCGCGCTTCGGTCAGGCACCCCCGTCTGGGTGTGCTGCAGCCCCGCGGGAACCGCCCCTCCAACCGAGGTCCTGCCGTGTCTGCTCACCAGCTCGCCGCAGGGTTGCCGAGCGCTCTCCCTCCGCCCTGCTCCTCCTGGGTCACCAGACTGGACGAATGTATCTTCTTTAATTCCTTGGTTGTCGGACTTCCTCTCAATACGATTTTCTGTCAGATCTGGCTGTTTTTGGTTGTGTAAATTTCTGATATTTTTCCTTGTTTGGTTGTGCGAGGTGGCACGGCGCACTCACCTATGCCACCATCTTAGGAAGTCTTCATTGCCTTGTTTTTAAGTTCACTGGTTTTTTTTCATCTGCTTGATTTAGTCTGCTGTTGAACATCTCTATTGAATTTTTCAGTTCAGTTATTTCTGTTTTGTACTTTTAAATATTTTTTTCCTCTTTGTTGAAATTCTCACTTTGTCCATGCATTGTCTCCTGACCTTGATGTACATCTTTAAGACTATATTTTCAATTCTATTGGGTAACTCATTTATCTCTGTTCCATTAATATCAGTTTCTGGAAATTTATTCTGTTCTTCTATTGGAACATGTTCCTTTGTTTCTTCTTCTTCTTCTTTTTTTCCTCTCTGTGTTGGTTTATGCACATTGGATAAAATAGCCTCTTCTCCCAGTCTTGATGGGCTGGTCTTGTGTAGGAGAAAAACCTTGTCAATCAGCATGGCCTGAGCTCCTTGTTGTCTTTCAACCTTTGAGATGCCCCAACTGCCATCTTTATTTTTAGTGGCTTCCAGTAGCTGAGGTTGTGCAAAGACCCATCAGTGTTCTAAAGGGGAGGATCACAGTCAGCACCTTCTTGCAGACTGATTGGAAACTGGATGTTCAGGCAGTATGAAGAAAAGTTTGTAGTTAAGCCTTTTCTAGGGCAAAGTGGGAGTTGGGCATTTTTTGCTGTCCCTCTGCCCTGAGCTGAATATATAGATATGGGATAGATAGGTGCTCCTGTACCAGTTTAAAAATGGCTTCTTTGTTTGCTATAGTCCTATGAAACTCATGAATGCGTGTCCCATTGGCTATTAGAGCAAAATGATTTGGAAGCCCATTCTTCAGGTGACAGCCATAAGAGTTGAGGCACTAGATGTGTGGACTAGCTCCTTCCAGGGAAAACACCGAGATGACTTGGTGTGATCGTTGTAGAGAGCTATAGGGGGAAGGCAGAGGCCATGACCACCAGTTCTTTCAGGCTCCAAACAATGACATCAGTCAACCCCTATTTGCATGCTAATTAGAAGCCAGACCCTCAGGCAACAGTTTATAAAGTAAGTAGTTAATCCCTTCTAGTGCAAAAACTGGAAGATGGGTGTTTTGCATATTCCCTCTGTACTGGGCCCTGGGGGGACATTTGAGGGGAGTGCTCACTGGCCCATTGTTAAGAACTTCTTCTTTGTTTGCTATAGGCCAGTGGGACTGGTAATCCCAGTTGGCTTTCAGATTTAGTTATTTTGGGGGTCTGTTCCTTAGCTCCTCAAGGAGGGAGGCTGGGAGTTGGAGGCTGATGGTCGGCACTATGCTGAGAGTGGGGTTTATGGTAAGAGTGTGTCTCAGACTTTCCTACTGTTTATATGTGGCTATTTTCTCATTTGCCCAAGTCACTCAGCTAGGGTTTTTTTTTTTTTTTTTTTTATCTCAGAGGGAATTGTTCTGTGTGTATTTGTACATTTGGTATGTTGTGGAAGGAGGGAAGTTCAGGAGTCTTCTACACCTTGGTCCCTCATCCCTAAATGTCCTGTATCTTGATCTGGGTGTGGTTTCATGGGTATAGAATTGTGTAAAATTGCATTAAGCTTCACAATTCAGGCTTGTGTGTTTTATTGTATGTAAGTTATACCTTAATAAAAATTAAAAATAAAACACTACTAATTTGATGTGTTTACTATGTCATTTATTTAACAAAGATTAGGTGTCCACCCTGTGTTCAGCTGGCCACAGTCTGTAGAGAGGCATTCCTCAAAGTGCACCCATCTAAGGGATAAGATTGTCCACTATAAGACCCAGGTGGGGGAGTTAAAAATCAGGAGCTTGTAGACTTGGTGTGCTCTTGCTGTATTTAGGCTAGACTTCATTATGTCCCTTCTTCACTGTTCTTTTTCCTTTTGTAGGAAATAGGTTGATACGAGAAATAGGTTGATATGAGACTCATGTCAACCTATTTAGTTTGTTAGAGTTAGCCTTCATTTTGTATTTCTGTAGTGTCCTCTCTTAAGAAACAAGATATTGTTTCTGTTAAGACAAAAATGAAAAGGATGCATTTCTCATAGTATCCGCATCCTGGTGCAGTAATCTGGGCACAGTCTGAATAAACTCAAGGCCTTCCCTTCCACAGAAAGGAGCTTGAAGAGTTAAGTGGAATATTAATTAGCATTTCTTTTTTACCACTATGAAAAATTCAAACATAAGAAATTGAAATTACAAAATTGTCATGATTATACACTTTATAAAATAATTTACTTTAAGATTCTGTAAATATTTGAATTTCTAGAGTAATTGCATTTTTGATTGATTATAAATCCCTTGACAGGCTGCTAGTTGAAAAACTGTAGAGTTAAAGATTTAATAGTTGCTTAATTTAAATCTAGTTAGACATGAAATTATAATGTATCTCTGAATTAAAATATCCTTAAATGGAAAAGTATGACTTCTTTTATAATAATTACAATTAACCTTGGCTGGTGTGGCTCAGTGGGCTGTGCCTTGGCTGTGAACCAAAGAGTTACTGGTTGGATTCCCAGTCAGGACACATGCCTGGGTTGCAGGCAGGGTCCCCAGGGGGGCACATGAGGGGCAACCACACACTGATGTTTCTCTTCTCTTTCTCTCTCCCTTCCCCTCTGTCTAAAAATAAATAAATAAAATCTTTAAAAAATTACAATTAACATCAACTCTTTGGAAATCTATTATTTTAAGGGAGGAATAAATACATTGTGAAGCAATATATTTATAATAATTTATAATCATCTTCTTTATTCTTGAGTCTTCAAATTGTACTTTCTGTTGTTATGAATTATTCTTGCAAATATCTAATTAAGATAATAATAAACTTATTGAACACATACTATTGGCCAGGCTCTGCTGAGGTATTTCATCTAAGTTTTCTCAATCCTCTGAAGTCTCTTGAGGTAGATTTTGTTAATTTCATTTTGTTGTTAAAAGTATTGGTATGTTTTCTGAATTACTAGAGAAAAATGAAACTAGGTATAGTTCTACTGCCATGTGGTTTTCATGTTGTAACTTGAACAATATTTAAAGAATTGCATGAAATAATTCTTTGCTAGGCATGATACTGGATTAATAAGAGAGGAAGTACGGAGTACGGTGGGACTCCAGGGCCAATGGCCATGGTCTGGTTCCAGACTGCCACAGGGCAACATATGTAACCTCTGTGTTCTTCAGTTCCTCGTTTGTTGAGGGTGTTATGCACCATCTCTATTTCGTAGAGGTGTTCTGATGATAAAATAAACTAATATGTTTACTGCACGTAGAATACAGCCTGCACATAGTCAACTCAATAAATATTAGTTATTATTGTTAATATTCCACTACCTGAAAAATACTATTAACAGGAAGTTGATGTAGTTTGTCAATGCCTGGGCTATTTTTTAATCATCACCTGAGGGTATGTTTATTGATTTTTTTAAAGAGAAAGAAAGGGGGGAGGTAAAGAGGGACGAAGAGAGGGAGAGAGAGGGAAGGAGTGAGGGAGGGAGAGAGACAGAGAGAGTCAGAGAGAGTCAGAGAGACACATTGATGTGAGAGAGAAACATTGATTGGTTGCCTCCCGCACATGTCCAGATGGGGTGAAACCTGCAACCTCATCTTTTCTTTCAAGGGGCACTGAGAATTTGAAGGCTGATACAAGGATATATAGGTGATATAAGGGTGAACCAGACAAGTGTTATTTAGTTTATGTTTTGACTTGAACTTAATTATACATTGCCAGTCTCCCTCTCTTTTTTCTCTTTTTTAATTTTTTTTCTGCTCAATCACTCTATTGCTAGTTTCTCTTGATGTCTGGATTTGCTAGTATATTGTCCTCTTCCCCCACCCGCCCTTTTGTCGGAAGTAGGGAAAAGGCAGGATGGAACTGGAATATTAACTGTATAGCTAAAATACCACTTTAGAATGAAGAAAAAATTGATTTGGAGTCAAGACCAGGTTTTACCATTGTTTTACTGGAGTAAGACAAGGTTGTTATACATAAAATTGCCTCTATGAACTTTATTTGTAAATGGGGATGATTATAAATTTAAAGCCTTTTAGGATTTTATCAAAATAGTAAATTTATGTTTGTGATGTGCTTAGAGGATCCTAAGTGCCTTTGCCTTTTATAAAAAAGTAAAAATGTAAAACCCTAGTAAATATAAAAAGTCCCATTTATTTATACATTAATCATTTTTTGTGAGTCCCTTTCAGTCTAATAAAGACCAAAAAAGTAATATTTTCTCTCTTGATTTGGCACAATAGAAAAGTGTGTTATTCAAAATTCTGGTTGTGTGAATTGGGAGAAAAAAATGACATTTTTCATTTAATTAGTTCTTTCAACTTGGGATCCAAAATTACAGTCCAAATTTCCTAATAAGCTGAAGAATATGAGCAAATGATAACATCTTGCTATTATTGTAAAAAACCTAAGGGATACTAGCAGCTTATGTTCTGATTTAATTATTAGTAGGATATTTTTCTGATGTGATGTCTGTATTAATGTACAGTAGCCCCTCTGATGCTTCATTATTTTATTTATGATATGATAGGGAGTGGGTGAAAACAGACTAGAGCCATACATTGGGGAACTATTTTTAAAAATTTGGTTGTTGTTTCTTGTCCATTTTTTGGCGGGGCGGGGTGTTAGTCTCTAAGGTTCATTTAAAATTAGAATATACCACGATTCTATGATGCTATTGCTTATGCACAAGAATCTGTTTATAGTAGAAGAGAGGATGAATTAAGTGGTGTGGGGTTGGTGATTGGTGTTTGGAACAATTATTTTGGAAGGGTGATAGCACAAAGTCTAAAAAGGTTATTAAGGATTCTGTTTGGAATTTATTTTGAAAACTATAAATAAAATTAAATAAATAAAAAATAGGCCTGTAGGATTATTTGGGTTCCAAGAGCTCTTTATTGGTCACACATCCTGTGGCTCTTTTGCGGCTCGCATGGAGTGAGAGGAGACGGAGTCCATCGGAAACAGCAGCAAACACTGGCAAATTTCACAGACCCTCTCCTGCCTAATCGTATCGGTGGTCCTTGGTGTAAGGCTCAGATTTTCTCGTAGGACAGAATTGCCCCCTCTGTTTGATGTCTGGTTGTGTAGCTGACCCTTAACTCTGCTGTGCTCTGTGCCTTCAGAGACTTCCCATCTGAGTGCACACGGGTGACCCCGGCCCCCATGATGTGGTTACTATGTTTCAGATGAGGCCTGACCCACACCTCTTACTTCTTTTAGGGATCTGACTTGCCCTGCTCATTTTTCTAAGTCCTGCCAGACTGGGGCATAAGACTCGAGTTAGATCTTTGGGGACTGAATGTTAAAGGCAAAGTGTGTAATGTAGGCATTGGCAGCAGTAACAAAGATCCCCGAAACCCCGGTAAATTAAAACAAAAAAACTATCGCTCATGGGGTGGGGGTTAGGAGTTGGGGGGGTCTCTACTCACAGTTTCATTCCATTTATATTATGGTTTCACCAGTCAGCATGATACTCAGTATTTACTATGACTGAGAAAGTGTAGAGGTAGAACCTGTCACTTCAACAATTAAATGCTGCAGTTCAGGAATGACACACCCCCATAGCTCATTGGCTAGGAATACTTGGATCGCCCCATGTAAGAACAGGGTGGTAGGGAAATGTAATTCTCCTATATTCCAAAAGCAGAGCAGAGCTGGGTTTGGGTGATCCTTGGATATCTCTACCTCAGCATTCTTAATTTATAAATAATATTGTAAATTCACAGCAGTGCATTTTATACATTGCCTAGGAATTATTCAGAATATCTGTGAAGTAAACATTTTTCCATACCATATCTATGCCTAAAACATATACACAGTTCTGTGCTTGTGACCCATTACTAATACAGCAGATGCTTTAAATGGATTTTGTAATAGGTGCTGGATTTGTACTGATCCAATAACATTTTATAAATTGGCAATTTCTTCTATCAGTTCTGATCGAGGGTGAATATATGAGGTGAGTAGCTTCAATTAGGACCAGGTAAGAGCCTGAAGTTAGTTGGCCTACCTGAGAAATAGGCCCATTCTTGGTTTCATTTGGATTATGTTTTAATGAGTTGCACCCATCCTTTGCCCTCGCCTGGCCTCAGGTATGTCAGGATGCCAAGTGATCATGAGTTAAGTTCCTTTACAGACCTTCTTTTTATTGGAATGAGGTTGGTAGTATATGAATGGAATAGTTTTCTAGAATTTTCATGTAAGGAGACCAAGGTGGACTGATGGCTGAGAGATGATATCTGGCCGTCCAGAGAACGATGCGAGCTTTTACTCCGGTGCCTGAATCCACAATATGAAATTTGTAAATTGGAGAGAATCTTGCTGGCAAATGGAAGTTTTGCTCATCTAATTTTTTTATAACTTTTGGGGTATAATAAAGGTCATCCAATTTTTCAGATTCATCCATCTAAACTTTTTTGGTCCATCTGTTTTTGTCCTGGCACACACAGTGATAAATTCTTCATTTCAGAGCTGCTTCACTGCTCTTCCAGAACAGAGAAAAGAGAGCACTCAGAATTATTATTAATTTCTAAATAAAATAGGCCAGGTCTTATGTGCTCCTAAAATTGGAAACAGTTTTTTCACAAACCATACAGGGGGTAAGATTTTAGTGTCATTTGTGGGGAGTGCCTGTCAAACTCTTTGTATGAAGAGGCAATTAACTGTTTGTGAAGCTGGCAGTGGGGCCCTGGGGAAGGGGGGAGAGGGAGATGAGCGGGTCAGGCTCTGACTCCCTTCGGCAGTCCATGTGGCTCTTTCCTGGCTGAGCTCCCCTTGATGTCAGAGTGAGCTGTGCGTGCCAGGAACGAGGCAGTGTGAGCAGAATTAGATACCGGGTCTGAGTGGTTTGCGTTCTTCTTTCTTTTTTCTTTTCTCTCGCTCTCTCTCTTATGATGACAATTTTCAAAATAAAGGGACTTCACTATCTGCAAAGAAAACAATCTCATAACATTATTTTGAAATGCTCAATTAAGCCCTAGCGACAATATTTTTGGATATGGAACTAAGTGCAAAGTTGGAATTGAAAAGGGACAAATTGAACTAGGGTTATTATTATTATTATTATTATTATTATTATTATTATTAAAACTTGGCTGAGTTGGAGCCTTGTCCTCAAATGTGGTAAGTTTAGGTGGTCATTTGGAACCAACACAAGAAGCAAGGTCCGTGGCTCTCTAGGTATTCTTGTCTCTGCCATCAACCTGCTCGGTATCCTTGGGGGAGACCCCTCAAATCAGGTTCTTCAGTTACAAAGTGAGAGTGGGTAAGCGTAGAAGAGGAGCTGGAAAAATGCAATGTTCACTCTAGCCTTTATCATACTTTGGTGGGGTGGTGTACATGGTACTGTGCCTAATAAATGATTTTTAATCAGGACGATGCTTATGAAAGGGCTGAGGAAATATGGTAATTAGTACTATGGGACCAGACATAATTAAGTACAAATGGTGCCTCAAGGTCATCTGGTCCTAACATTTGCTTCCTGGCAGGAACGATTCCAACCATCTGATTGACTCTTTTCATTTGAGTGCTGATCATACTCACTTGCCGGTGGGATGAGAAATGTGTGCGTTTGTGCTCTCACGTTGTAATACGTTGTATCATATATAGCTGTATCGTTCAGGTCTCACCCTGTACCAGCCATCGCACTGAATGCTTTGTAGGTATTAACTCATTTCTTGTCACACAAGTTTTATGAATAGAGTTTAAAAATAGTGTTTACTGTTATGATAATAAGGATTATCTTAACAAATTGAAACAATCTCATATTTACAGAAAAGTTGCAAGACTAGGACAAAGATTTTTTTCCTGCACATTTGAAAGTTGCTGACATGTTGCTCCACCACCCTGGACGCCACGTGTATTATCTGACCTCCACTGCCATAGATGGTACGTTACAGCTGTGAACTCGCAGACCGTTCAAGTCCTCCATCCTTTATAGCAAAGGGATTCAACCCAGGACCATATGTTGCATTGAGTGGTCATACCTTAATTGATTCCTTCGGTCCGGAACAGTTAAGGAATTCTCTTTTTTGTTGTTGTTGTTGTTGCTGAGTTTTTTGATCTTGACATTTGTAAAGATTATAGGCCAGTTATTTTATATAAAGTCCATTATTTTGTGTTTATCTGATAATTGCTCATGATTAGATTCAGGTGATTCTTTTTTGAGGAAAGAATATCACAGAATTGATGCTGTGTTCTCATCAAATTCTATCAGATGGTACACAGTATTATTTGCTTCATTGCCAGTGATATTAACCTTGATCACTTGATTGAAATACTGTCAGGCCCACCACCATCCTCCCCTCACAGTGTAACAAATCTCCCAGCATTCCTGCCCCTCTCGGGCTCCTGTGCTGGGCTACGGTACCCTTCATTCTTTCTATAGGAAAGGCTCCCAAACTCTGCAGGGCTGCTGGACATCCCTCTCCCCTCACCCTGCTCCCAGATTCCTACTGTTTTCAGTCTAATGCCTTTTAGAATGAATTATTCATAAAGGAAGAGAGGGAGAAAAGAAAGAAAAAATGCTAATTTTTTATTTAAAGCTGATGCTGCTAGACCTTGCTACCCATTATTCTTCCTTTGAGAAGTTATGTTCCTTCCATGGATAAGAAATAAATTGTGCAGGGTGGGGCAAAATTAGGTTACAGTTGTTTGTGTGGAAAATACTACAATAATGAATGAATGATAATACAAGAATAAACCATGTTTTGCTTACTCACAACTGTAAACCTACTTTTGCCCACCCCATTTTCCTTCCTTTCCATGTTTATGTTAGTGTAAGCAGGCTGCTGTAATTGCAGGTCTTGTCTACATGTAACAGAGACCCCAAGTAGCCATGGTTTAGCTAACAGAAATTTTTTGCCAACTTATTTATTTTTAAAAAATAATTTATATATAAATATATAATTTATAATTAATTTATTTTAAAAATGTATATATTCATTGAATCCTTAATATCCCTGTAGTAAAGAAAAGGAAACAGAGGCACAGAGAGGTTAAGTAACTAGTTCGAGGTCACACAGCTAGTAAATGACATAGTTAGGATTATAGGCAGTCTGGCTTCAAAAATGATCTTGTAACTACCACCTATTGCTGCCACTGTCTTGATAAGTCTAGCTACTTAAACAAATTCAGACACAAGTGTAATTGCCATGAAGACCACAATTGTTCTTATGATTTTGCTCATATTGCTTTATATAAATTATGGCTCAGTAATGCTAAGCCACTTAAATTAATACCTTAAGAATAAAAGACAAACATATCCATCAAATGTTAATTTTACACAATGGCTACATTTTACATAATTTACCCTGACAAAACTGTGGACTGTGAGTTTTCTGTGTCAAATAACATTTTATTTTTTTGATTCATCAAACTATAATTATAAGATACAGGAACCCAGTCTGAGACTCAGAGGGCGGGGCAGTTTAGCAAAGGCCAAAATTGGGAAAATAAACTCTATATTTAGGAAACAAAAACAGAATACTTTTGGAATCATTTTAATTACAGATGTCCACAGACTCCAAACATATTGCTGCAAATGTTTATGCATGCTTTTTATGTGAAATGATTTTACAAATTGAGACCACATCATGTGCCTGTATGCTTATTGCAACATCACCAAATCATGGGATAGAATTCTTTCTGTAACATACAGGGCTTTAAAGCTTGGCAATATGACCCTTGGCTTGATAGCCAGCTGACTTAGATGCTGGGCTTGGCATTTCCATCAGTGAGAATTTGCTTTGATTTTTCTTGCTTGTTTCTAATCTGTAAGATGGAAGAAATAGCACCAGCTCACATTGTTTGCTCACGTATGTTTCTAACTTAAATGGGATTTATTCCAGATGTAGCAACATCGAGATCATTTAGCCTCATGGTTTTCCAGGTATTTGAAAGCAGTAGTCCTTTTTATTTTAAAGAATCCATATATAAGAGCCTTTTATAAAAGTTACAGGTAATAGAGTAGATCTATTCTGCTAATAACACTCTCTGGTCTGGGGCCTGAGGCCTGGCCTATAGGCTTCTTCTTCGCTTTGGGGTGCCCTGAAGCCTGTATAGCAAGCACAGTTTGATAACCACTGAGCTCATCTGCTTCACTCCCATTTTACAGTTAAGAAAACCCGAACCCAGAGGTGAAGTGACTTATGGAAATCTGACAGAGGACTTGCATGGAGCTGAGGCCCAATCTTTTGTCTTTTGCCTCCCAATCAAATGTTCCTTTCATTAAATTAAGTTTTATTATTATTCTCCATTTTTATTCTTTTTAAAATATCATAATTCTACAAAATTTAATTATGATCTGTATGTGGATAACATCATAGTTTTTATCTACCGTTCTTGTCTATTTCTCTTTGTTGAAGTACATATCCATTCTTTGTCGCAAGAAGTGTAATACTAGGTTGAGTCATTGCCGCTTGAAACAATATGGCAAAGAGCTTTGCAGTTCCAGCTGCCCGATATCTAACTTGCCTTTTCAGTTCACAGCACTGCTCTCATTCTGTTCTCTATTACTAGTATTTGGGGTGATATTTAATGTCTCTTTTTCTTACCTTACCATCCACTCCTTTACAAAATCTAACTTACCATAAATTATTTCAATTGAACACATTGGGTATTGTGTGGGTTTCTGAATGTCAACTAAAATCTGAATGTCAGCTACATGCCATTCTTGCATTTGTACTGCGAATACAGATCCATGAGATGTAAGCTCCAGACAGCCTCCTTTCCCCCTTTCTTACCTCTCTACCACATCTCTGCTCCTGATGAATTTGCAGACTAGTGGGAAAGTGAGGTCCCAATGATAGGGCCAAACTCGTTGGACCATGGAATCTTTCTCACTGTGAGTCTTTTTCCTTATTCGACTCATTCAATTGTTTGCAGGTTTGTTTTGGTTAGAACTCTTCACCAATCATGTCCTGATATTATATACTTTGTCAGTCTCTTTCAGTCTTTCTTATTTTCCAGTGAGTCAAAACCAAATACTGTTATGAGTGCTGAAGACGCTCTGTTATGTTTCCTCCATGCTTCCCATTCCAACGGGAGCATGTGTTCTAGCCCCGCTCCTTCTTTCCTTCCCTCTGTCAACTAACCCGACTCTACTGTCAAGTCGCACTTTCTTCTTTTTTTTAGTGTCTGTTTTTAATAGTTAATTTTTATTGTACTTTTCCCATCACCAGTTATTCCACTTATACTCTCTTTCACCTCCAGCCCTACCCTCCTGCATTCACCACAGTGTTGTCCATGTCCACCAGTTCTTTTTCCACCACTGCCCCCTGCCCAGAGCTGTCGGCCTGCTCTCCATCTGTGAGTCTGTCTCTATTTTGCTTGTTAGTTCAGTTTGTTCATTAGATTCCGCATATGAGTGGAATCATATGGTACTTGTCTTTCCCTTACGGGCTTATTTCACTTAGAATAATGTTCTTTGGGTCCATCCATACTGTCACAAAAGGTAACATTTTCTTCTTTTTTTACAACTGAGCAGTATTCCATTGTGTAAATGTCCCATAGTTGTTTTATCCATTCGCCTACTGATGGGTCCTTCGGCTGCTTCCAAATCTTGGCTACTGTAAATAATGCTGCAGTGAACATAAGGGTGTTTACATTCTTTCAAATTAGTGTTTTAGGTCTCTTTGGATAAATTCTCAGAAGTGGAATCTCTGGGTCACAAGGCAGTTCCATTTTTAATTTTTTGAGATGATTCCATACTGCTTTCCACTGTGGCTGCACCAATCTGCACTATACCAAACTAAAAAGTTCTTGCACAACAAAGGAAATCATCAACAAAATGAAAAGACAACCCACTGAATGGGAAGACATATTTGCCAATACATCTGATAAGGGATTAATATCCAAAATTTATAAAGAACTTATAAAACTCAACACTAAAAAAAACTAACAATCCAATTAAAAAATGGGCAAAGGACCTGAATAAACACTTCTCCAAAGAGGACATACAGGTTGTCAATAGGCATATAAGATGTTCAACATCATTAATCATTCGAGAAATGCAAATGAAAACCACAAGGAGATTTCACTTCACACCTGTCAGAATCGCTACCATCAATAAATCAACAAACAAGTGCTGGTGAGGATGTGGAGAAGGTAGAACCCTTGTGTACTGTTGGTGGGAATGCAGGCTGGTGCAGCCACTTTCTTCTTACCAAAGAAATTATCCTGTCATTCTCGCTTCTTGGATCACTTATTCTCTTATATTTCCCATCATGTTTTGTCTGTAAACACCCTGGACCCTTTCTGGAAAGCCTTTATATAAATAGCCCAAAGGAATCCTGTAGGAACTTTTTATTAATCCAGGTCTATCTACCTCCACAAATAATAGCATTGTAATCTTCGCCCTATACAAGAGTTTCTATGGACACATTAGGTGGTAATATGTCCTTTTATTTTGACATTTGTCCTGCTGAGATTTTTGTAGTTGTTCTTTTTATATTAATGGAGGTTAAAATAAATAGCTCTGTGAAATTTATTTTATTTAGTGTAAGGCTATTGATCTGGTCATTGTTCACAATATTATAGTCATAAACTTTATGAATTATATGAATGATCATGTTTCTCTTTTCATTCATTTTCAGGAATCTTGGAGCAAAGTTTGTGGCTACTATTCAGTAGTATTTATTACTGTTTTTGTACTCACCCAATGGCCTTATTTTATTTTCCCCCATTTCCCCTTTACCTGGTTTTCTCTGTATTTCTGCTTATTCTCACTATATTATAAGTAATTTTTTGTGCATGTGTTTATAAACCACCTTAATTCACTTTTGAAAAAATGTGTAGTCAAAACAAAGTGAGATTGCTTTCTAAGCTATAGATTTAAATATATTGTTAGCTAAATGTAAAGCAAGCCAGTGATTCTTGACACTCTGTGTGACTTCAACACAGTGTGGTAGCTCAGTGTGCACTTAGGTATGTTGGGCAAAGAGATAAAGAGAAGGCATTATGAATGCAAAGTAATATTATTATTTTTATCTTTAAAAACTTATGTATGTATGTATGTATGTATGTATGTATTTTTTAGAGAGAAGGGAAAGGAGGGAGAAAGAAAGGGAGGGAACATCCATGTGAGAGAGAAACATCAATCAATTGCCTCTTGTGCACTCTGCCGACTGGGGACCGAACCCACAACCCAGGCATGTGCCCTGACTGGGAATCAAACCAGTGACCTTTTGCTTTGTGGAATGACACCCAACCAACTGAGCTATACCAAAGTAATATTTTTTATTTGAAAAAATTTTAGAGAATTTTCGGAGAGTATGTCAGAAGGCTGCTTGTTTCTATTTGGAATTTGGGTTTCTATTTGCAGCTTAGATTTATTTCTATTTTTTTCTTTTAAAATGTGCTTTAAATGATACTTTTCCTTGGGAAGAACTAGTTGTATAACATAAACTTGTATTTCATGCTCAATAACCAGATTTGCTTTTGAGGTTCGCTTGTATTTGTGCATTATCTAACCAGTTGTGACTTCAAGCTTGCTGTCTCGTGATGTCGAGGAAACTGCAGTTGGAAGAGTAGGTGTGTTCTGTTGATATTAATCCAAGTAACAAATACTGTTTTATTGAAAAAAGAAACTGGTAAGCAAACATTTTAAGAAATGATTAGGAAACTTAAGACTGAAAAAAGAAATACCACTAGTCAATCAACAAGCACTTACCGAGATGGTATGCAAGGAGTTTCTTGCTACATGTGTTTTATAGCAAATAAGTTATATCAGATGGTTTCTCTAAGAGGATTTTCTACATTTGCATGCCCAAGAGCAATTGGAAATAATGACTTTAATTATTCAGTAAATGATAGGCATTAAAAAGCCTAACCTTATCCAACAAAAACTGTTCTGAGCCAGAAAAGGTTTAACAATATTCCGCGAGCTCTGCTATCAGACGGCAGTGGTCAGATATTGGGTCTTGGAAGTATGCTGCCCAGTGAGCACTGCCAAAAAATTATTTTTGGAACCCAAGGTTGTTTTAAGGGATATAGAACATGTTTCAGCTAAACTATGAGAGAGCGCGAGAGATCATGAGGATGGCAATGACAATGGCGACTATAAAGCAGCCACCATTTATGCAGCCTCACTCTGTGCCAAACCCTGTGCGAAGCACTTCACGTCTGTCGTCCCATTCAAACCTAACGTCAACTGTGTGAGGTAGTTTCTACTAATTTTGTGTGTATAGGTGAGGAAATAAAAGATTAGGCAGTTTATCAGACAGGATAAGTTACTGCTCTTAGTACCTCAACATCCGTGTTGTCTAATATAATCCAGCCTTTTTTCTTTCTCAGTGAAGTGAGCACCCGGGAGAGTACTGCCCCGTTCCATGCAGCCGTTTGAGCACAGGTTCTTTTCACCTCATGACTCTGCCACCCCGAGGGTCCCAGGGCCCATCTCTGTATCCTCTGCCCCTGGGTGGGAGCCAAGGCCAGTGAGAGTGTGGAGTGCTTGTTCTTAAGTGGTCTGTCCAGGGGTGACACACATCAATTTTACTCACATTTCATGGGCAGGGACTTTGTAACATGGCTACACCTAATTTCAAGTGAGCCTGGTACTTCTGTGGTTCCAGGAAGAAGGGCAAATAGGTGCGTAAGGCGCCGAGCTAGGCATTGTCACCAGAGATTTAACCAAGGTCACGCAGCTCCTAAGGGCCAGGGCTGAGGTGCTAACTCAGACAGAGCCCTCCCTTTCAGGAAAACATGCTGCAAGGACCCAGAAAGCAAATGTTTTTCTAGTCAAGAAGCAAAATTACATTGCAGACTGTAAGGTTTATGTTATAGTTTGAACTAAGGAAGGAACCTAAAGCAACAGGTTGAATCCACCTCTGCCAAGACATGTCAGACCCAACCCACACTGCATTCCTGATCTTCCCCAGAGCTCTGCTGTCCTCTGCCTTCCACATCTCCATGGTTGCTCAGGCCCAAAACCTTGAAGACATCAACTTGCCTCATCTTTTTTTCTCATACTCCACATCTAAGTTGTCAAAATGTCACTGATTTTTGTTTGAAAATACTTCCAAAGTATATAGAGACAGCATAATCTGTTTTCTGTTTAACTGAGGTGAGCTCCTATCTCGTCTCCTATCTTTCCTTCACTTAGTCTCAACACGCCACTCAGAATGGGCAGGTAAGTTTCTTCTCTGTTTTGTGCAAGGCTCCTCATCACACTCAGAGTGAAAGAGGAAGCTCTTCCAGTGGCTTCCAGGCTCTTTAGGACCTTCCCTGCCCTACCCCAGCCCATTAGCTGTCTCAGCTTGTCTTTTGCTCCTCATGCCCTCTGTCACTCTGCTCTAGCCAAATGGTTTCCTCCATGTTTCCTGATTAGGTTGGACTCCTTCTTAGCTTAGGGTCTTCCCACAGGCTATTCCCTATGCACAGGATATGCACATGGGTAACTCCCTCACTACCTTCAAGTCTTTGCCAAAATTTCATCTTTTCAATGAAGTGCACTCTGGCCACCTTGTGGAAAATTGTAACTCTTGTTTCTGTCCTGTCTTCCCCACTTTACTGTTTTTTTGCAACACCTACCACCTTCCAATATTATATACTAATACATAATACAGTATATAATTTGCCCTTTTATGTACTTAATTGTTGTTATCTGCCTCTTATCACTAGAACATAAGCATCATAAAGGCAAGGAAGATTTTGTTTTTGTCACTGATGTGTCCCAAGCATCTAAAATAAAACTGGCCCATAGATTCTCAATAAATATTTGTATAATGATGTAGTTATTATCTGGAGGTTAATTATTTATGTTTAATATATATTTGAATGAAATTCATCTTAAAATTTGTATGAAACTTATTAAATAGTTTCTGGTGGAATAGGTAGACAATGGCCTATATTAGTTGTTCAATAGGAAACTTTAAAAGAGCAATGATAGATGCTTCCTTCCTGCTATAACTCTATATTCAGCAGGTGTTTAAACTTGAACTATGGTTGGATTTTTGCCCCCTTTAATGAGAGACTAGGTAATTTGGATCAACACTCCTCTTGACATTGACTAAAAAAATTTGACAAAATATTTAGAAATCTTTCAAAAAGCATGTAAGAACTGACAAGAGAGTAAAGAATGACCTTGCCAAGACCTTGGAGAAGACAGATATCCAGAAATATGAGCCTGACATTGGGATCACTTTTACTTTGTAGGGATCATTTGTCAACACCAAACAGGCAGATGACTGGCTGGGCAGTGCTTGCAGTCACCTCACGGGGCCGTGGGGATCAAAACTGGAGTCCAGGGATACCAAACGTAGGGCGTCCGTGGGAACACCCTTGGTGTGGATCGGGCACCAAGAGGCTGCACCCTAGGAGTGAGAGTGAACCAGGCATAAGCCAACTCTTCCATGGATTCCAGCCAGGCTTCAAGTTACCTGGGGGCCCCAAAACTTCAAACTCTGAAGTTTGATCAAATGGAACCTAGATCGCCAGTGTCCCTCAACTGCTGGCAGAAGCAAATGACAATCTTCTCTTGGAGGAAGACAAAGATCATCTTCAGCCTCAATTTGCTACATTGACGTTTTTATTTCAACTATGATGTCCGTTATATTATTAGAGATAACCCAGGCACACAGGGAGACAAGAAAACATGAATGAGAGCCAACACAAGCGCAGGCACCAAAGCAGGCCTGTGGGACACCTGGGCAGTGGAATTCCTAGAGGCAGATGGACAGAAACCATTATGCTTATGGAGATCAAACTCTGTGTTTAGAAACTGGAAACTATGAAACATGATTTTGCAAACTTGAAAGAAACTAGAAATTCTAAGAATTGAAAAATATAATAATCTGGGAGTTATTATTAGAGATTATAATAACTAATTTCTAATAATGAATATTCTTTATTGAAATAATGCAGTCTGGTGAATGTTCCTTATTTTCCTTTCAGTTTTTCTGGTAATACTTTGATCTAACTCTGGATTTTTCCTAATGGTTTTCTGGTTTATCAAGTTTCAGTTGAAATATAAAGTTAAGGTTAAATATAATTATACTTTCATTCTCGGTGTTTCTTTTTAATAACAATTTAGTGACAGTTATCTTGTTTGGGAAGCTTTGTGTTTTGTTTTTGGTTTTGACATATTATGTAGTTGTCTTTTTTTTTTTTAAGATTTTATTTATGTATTATTTTAGAGAGAGGGGAAGGGAGGGAGACAGAGAGGGAGAGAAACAGCAACGTATGGTTGCCTCTCACATGGCCCTCACTGGGGACCCGGCCCGCAACCCAGGCACGTGCCCTGACGGGGAATCGAACTGGGACCCTCTGGTTCCCAGCCCACGCTCAACCCACTGAGCTACACCAGCCAGGGCAGTTGTCTCTTTTTTATATATTAATAGGTACAACATGATTTTTAGTTTTGTCTTTTCTTTATTTCGTTGTTGCAACATTTCCTGTGAGATAACCAGATGTAAACAGACTTTATGACCCTGAGGCATAGCACTTTTGGAACAAGGTTTTCTTAAGTCTTCTCCTTATATTTTCTCCTTTATCATTGGTTAGTCGGCTATGCGCATTTCAAGAATGACAGGATTTTAGAGTGAGAAGAGAAGCAGAGGCCAGAACTCTAAGCCACTTACTCCTGACTTGAGAATCTTGTGACTTTGGAGATGCTGAGTATTCCAGACTGCCTGATCGTCGATATCAGACTCACAGTTGACTCTTATCACTGATATCAGAGGGCTCGACAAAACAATTGTCTTGTTTTTTGAAGGCATTTTAAAAAAACACTGTGGTATTTGTTATTACATTTTTAGAGTGTTTTATAACCCTTAGATTGCAGTTTTGAGAGACTGTATGGAAGAAGACACACCAGATGGCTTTGTGGGGGAAAGCCAATCTAATCTAAAATATGGTAATAAATGAATTTTTATTTAATTAGTATGCTAATGATTAATAGGAAAGTGAATGCAACTGACACCAAAGATATATGAGACATACATTATAATAAACTCCCTGATTTGTGCTACTGTAGTCTGTCAGATGGACATATCCCTGCTTGTGTATCACATGACTCAAGAGAAAAAAGTACCTATTGTGATAGGAAAAACATGTGACAGTTGTTTTATTAGAACAACTCCTGTCTTGCGTCCGGAGGAGCAGCACTGTAGTGGTTATGTGCCCTGCAGATCTGATATAACAGCAAGTTTTCAGGTAGAGTCAAAGCTTGAGGCAGGTGAGTGGCACCTTTGTGATTGCAGGTGTTCTGCAAACCTCAGTGGGGGTTTAAGAGCAGGGTCCAGGATCCCAGGAGGAAAGGATTGAAAACAAAATAACTCAGGGTTTTAGGAGTCCACATGAGTGGACTTTGTTTCAAAGAGTGTGCCTGTGCTTGGTGAGCATGTAGGCAGAGAGAACCTGAGGGCAAATCAGGAAGGCAGAAGCACAGTCCCACAGATGGGAAAAACACAGCTGGGGCTTCCAAGAGATGCTTCCACCAGAGGTCTCCAAGCTGGGAACGTTCATCCTAGGGAGTGTGCTTGGTGATTCATTGGAGCGAAGAAGAGAAATACTGGCACTGCCATTTATATTTGTTTTCATCTCATTCTTTTAAAAATATATTCTTATGTATGTATGGTGATGTATATAATATAGTACTATAATATAACTTGTATAATTTACATATAAGTAAAGGTACATGCATAGAGGTGGATGTTGGACTGCTATCACTTCCTGCCTAAGTCAGGGAGATTAGTCCTTTGGCTGATCCAGCTTCGTACAAGAAGACAGGAGACAGGGTTGACTCAGAAACCCAGTGGGACCAAACCTGCAGATGACAGGTTGCTCAGTTAGTGCTAAGAGGAGAGCAGAGCAAGGAAGCCAAGGAATGGGAAACTCTGAGAATCTTGCAGCTTTTTTGGCTTAGGCCCTCCCCCTCCCCCTCCTTCATCCCTTCCTCTCTCTTTTTCTAAGTACTTGGTTTTGACAGGATCTAGTGCTTTTATTCTTTATTTAATTTTCTATGAGAATTTTAACAACTAGCAAAATATCACTTATAAACTTGAAAGTATAATCTTTATTCTTTTGGATTTTAGCAACTTACCAAAAATACACGAATCTCTCAGATATCTTTTCTTTCAGAAACTGCATTTTAATCCTTGTCTGGGTTAATTATTAGCACAAAATACATTATTGAATTACAATTATTCTTTTTTTTGAAGCACTAATAACATTTTGTTAAGGAAATTTTACATAGGAAAATAAAGCATACAAAATTAAGTGATAATTTGTTTTTTGGCAAAGCAGTCTCTTTTTTAATTTTTTTAAATTACTTTATTGTTGTTACATTACAGTTGTCTGCAGTTTCTCCCCAGCACTCCCCCCCACCCCAGCCAAACCCACCTCCCTCTCTTGATTCCACCCTCCCCCTTGGTTTTGTCCATGTGTCCTTTATACTAGTCCCTGAAAAACCCTTCTCCCCACTGTCCCCTCCTCCCTCCCCTCTGGCTATTGTTAGATTGTTCTTGATTTCAATGTCTCTGGTTATATTTTGTTTGCCTTTTTCTTTTGTTGATTATGTTCCAGTTAAAGGTGAGATCATATGGTATTTGTCCCTCACCGCCTGGCTTATTTCACTTAGCATAATGCTCTCCAGTTCCATCCATGCTGTTGCAAAGGGTATAAGCTCCTTCTTTCTCTCTGCTGTGTAGAATTCCATTGTGCAAATGTACCATAGTTTCTTGATCCACTCATTTGCTGATGGGCACCTAGGTTGCTTCCAGCATTTCGCTATTGTAAATTGTGCTGCTATGAACATTGGGGTGCATAGGTTCTTTTGGATTGGTGTTTCTGAGTTCTTAAGATATAATCCCAGCAGTGGAATTGCTGGGTCAAAAGGCAGTTCCATTTTTAGTTTTCTGAGGAAATTCCATACTGCTTTCCACAGTGGCTGCACCAGTCTGCATTCCCAAAAACAGTACACTAGGGTTCCCTTTTCTCTGCATCCTCTCAAGCACTTGTCTGTTGAATTGTTTATGATGGCCATTCTGACTGGTGTGAAGTGGTATCTCACTGTGGTTTTAATTTGCATCTCTCCGTTGGCTAGTGATGATGAGCATCTTTTCATATGCCTCTGGGCCCTCTGTATGCCCTCCTTGGAGAAGTGTCTGTTCATGTCTTTTGCCCATTTTTTAAATTGGGTTTTTTGTCTTCCTGGAGTGGAGTTGTGTGAATTCTTTATATATTTTGGAGATCAAACCCTTGTCTGAGGTATCATTGGCAAATATGTTTTCCCATATAGTTGGTTCTCTTTTCATTTTAATGCTGTTTTTTTTTAGTCATGCAGAAGCTTTTTAATTTGATGAGGTCCCATTTGTTTATTCTTCCCTTTATGTCCCTTAATTTAGGGGACATATCAGTGAAGATGTTGCTGCATGGAATATCTGAGAATTTCCTGCTGATGTATTCCTCTAGGACTTTTATATTTAAGACTTGTATTTAAGTCTTTTATCCACCTTGAATTTATTTTTGTGTATGGTGTAAATTTGTGATCGAGTTTCATTTTTTTGCATGTAGCTGTCCAGATCTTCTAACACCATTTGTTGAAGAGGCTGTTTTTACTCCATTTTATGCTTCTTCCTCCTTTGTCAAATATTAATTGACCACAGAGACTTATTTCTGGGCTCTCTGTTCTGTTCCATTGGTCTATGTGTCTGTTCATATGCCAGTACCAGGCTGTTTTGATTACAGTGACCTTGTAATACAGTTTGATATCAGGTATTGTGATCCCTCCTGCTTTGTTCTTTCTAAAAATTGCTGCAGCTATTTGGAGTTGTTTATGGTTCTATATAAATTTCTGAAATGTTTGTTCTATACATCTATAATGTTGATGTATCTGAAATATGTCATTGGTACTTTAATAGGGATTTCATTGATTCTATAAATTGCTCTGGGTAGTATGGCTATTTTGATGATGTTAATTCTTCCAATCCATGAGCATGGTACATACTTCCATTTGTTTGTTTCTTCCTTAATTTCTTTCTTCAGCATTGCTGAATTATAATTATTCTAATAAAAACTTACAATGACCATTTTTAATTTATCATTATTTTAACCAATGTAATTGCCACTGTAACTTAGAATTTTAGTAAATCGAGTTCTGGGTTGACAACTTTCATCTTTTCTTTATATATCTCTGTGTCCTGTGTTTGCAACTTAGATAACAAAACAGCATTATTCCAGCAACTAGAGATGGAACCTCACGCAGGGTAAAGGTTATATAAGACCAGGGAGTCAAAATTAGCATTTACCTACAGCACATGAGAAGGACTTGGCCAGTGAGACTACAGTAACACTGCACTGTGCTATGTTCAGTAAGTATTTGCTGAGTACCTCTTGCATGCTAGGTGCTGTGCCAGCTGTTGAGGTTGAGGGGAAGATATAAGGAAATGTAGATATGCTCTTAGATCGTAAGTAGCTTACGATACTATGGTTGTGGTGATAAAGCACACACACATATAAAGTTAACTCACAGTTCAGTATGTAAGTGTCAAATATCTATTACAGATAATAAGATTTTAAGAGCTCAGGGGGAGCATAAGTGATTTTTTTTTAACTATATTTTATTGATTATGCTGTTACAGTTGCCCCATTTCCCCCCTTCACTCCCCCCTCCCCCTTACCCCCCTTTCCCCTCCCTTTAGTTTTGTCCATCGGTCATACACATAAGTCCTTCTGCTCCTGCACTTCCTATACTGTTCTAACCTCCCCTTGTCTGTTGTCTACTTCCCATTTATGCTACTTGTTCTGTGCCCCATTCCCACCCTCTCCCCCTACCACTCCCCTGTTGATATTCCTCCATACCTCATATAACTCCCTTCAACATTTCATACAATAAAGGCTGGGTGGTGATGAACTTCTTGAACTTGACCTTATCTGCAAAG
>PVJI01023852.1:0-22895 GCA_004026765.1 Micronycteris hirsuta
TGCACCAATGACTCTGTGCACTGGATGCCATACCCTCAGCTGAAGCCCGACCCCCAAAGCAGGCCACAGGCGTGGCCACCACCTCCAAAGCATGGATTCTAGCTGGTGACTGCTTTATTAAAATATCACTTTCTTCTAAAACCAAGTCTTAGTCTTATTTGGGTACTAGACTCTAGGTCATGTGTAGGTCTCAAGGCTGGACTCAATGTAGAAAACTACGCAAAGAGGAGTAATGGGCAAATAAGCTGGTTCACAAAACATGACACATGTCCTTTCAGTTCTGTCTTTGTTCCATGTTATAACTACGCCACTACCATTAACAACAAAAAGACCACATCAACATGACCCACCTCCCCACTGTACAAACAAAAGCATACTTATCCTCTCCTCAAAAGCACAGAAAAGAGTCTTAGCAATTAGTGCAGCCAGCCGAAGTCCAGAATTGCAATGTGACATATTGTCCTCTAATTCTGTCATGAGTTTCTCTGTGTATTCTGAATCTAATAAATTCAAACATAAATTTAACCAATATATTCTATATGAAAAAATAGAGCAGGAGCATAAAAAAGAGAAAGTTACTTAAAAATATATATTTAAATGATATAGTAAGAAAATTTGGGTAGACTCCACAATTTTCATTTATGCGTCTGTTCACAAGGCCCTGGTTGATATTGATGACTTTGACCCTTCATTATTCATTCCATGTTCTTTTTTGTCAGCAGTAAGGACCTCAGGTATTTGGGGTTCTTCTCCTAGTAGGTTAACTTATATCATCTTTCTTAAATGACTGAGTCCCAGATAGTCCTGCCTATGTGAGATTGCTATAGTCTTCCAATAACTTTTACTATAAGATATACTGTACTAAAGAAGATCAAACATAATACACCCTGCTCCTATTATGTATTTAGTACACTATTTTTCCTTAGTAATCAAGAGCAATCTCCTCAGCCAATCCCTTTTTATTTTTTGCCTGCTTACCCAGAATGTCTGGGCAGCTGCCTCAGCTCTAATGCAGTGGAACTGTTATTGGATGCCCTAGGATAAGCATTCCTTCCTTGGGTGTTCAGGTCTCTAAACCGGCAGAGGCCAGAGTCATGGGGCCAGGGAGCAAATATTTGGTGAGTCTGTCAGTGGGAGTAATAATGAAAGGCGCTATTTCCACTTCTACTTTGGTTCCCTGACAAATGCTTCGGCCGAGGGAGAAACTAGTTGAGTATCGCATGGAAGCAGAAGAGGCCTTTGTTGAATTTGTTGTAAAGTTTTATCAACAGGTTATTGTTCATAAAGTCACAGCAAATGCTCAAATGTCATTAATTAACAAAGTTAAATACTTTCCCACATGGATTTGTGTTGCCTTTGGGATTTTTCAATAAACAACTGTCTAGAATTCCAAGGTATCACATTTCAATGATATCCTAATAATGGAATCAACCGAGAGTAAATCCATGGAAAGAGTGAAAGAGAATGAATCTATGGAAATAAAAGTACTGGCTGTAAAAATCAAATATCCATGTGAAGTATCAAAAGTGGGAATAAGAACTTTTACTTCTACCATTTTAGAACAAGGCTCTGTATAAGTCAGCTCCCACATGGAGAAGAAGATCGCAAATCTCAAAGACTTACAACAATAAATTATGTTTTGATCATATTACATCAAAGCTTTAGTTCTATGACGCTGTTCCACATCTTCAATCCAGGACCAAGCTGGGACAGCAGGTCTTACACATTTTGGAACATGAAACTTCTGTGGCAGAGGAAAACAGAAATAAGAAATGGCAGAACTTCAGGAAGGCTCTTACTATTTTGCTCAAAAATGCCATGTGTCAACTTCACTTACATTGGCCAAAACAAATCACTGGCCTGATGTGGGGAGAGGAGAACCTTGGCATCAGTGAGGTGAAGAAGTACATACCTGGCAAAACCCACCATCTACCATATGCCCGCATGCTAGTATTTACTCTGCTCAAGGTGGAATAGTGCAATGTAAACTAAAACTACTTTCTAAAATGAGTTTTAAGCTTTTAACTTGATTGGCCTAAAATAGATTTAAAATAGTAGTCATATATTGCTTGGGGCTGTTCAATTCCTTGATATTTTTCTTCCATAAAAGGCAGTAATCAGCAAGCTCTTTTGTCATCTTTTTTGACTGGTATGAGGATTTCAGTGTGAGGCGCTCTCCAGGGCATCAAGAAGACATTGGCTTTTGTCTCTGTTCGTATAACATAAAGAACCCTAGAATTTTGGCAAGGAAGTTATTGCACTAATGTTCTGAGAGGTTAAGTAAAATTCCCAAGATCATGGTCATAGTCATATTAAGTGGTGTTTACTGGGTTTGAACCAAAGATTCAGATATTTAATATACTTACTATTCCTATTCCATAATGATAAAGAAACCCTTATTTGCCCATTACCATGTGAGCGAAGAAGCTCCATGATTTCTCTGTGTCTTTAATAATCTTAAACCTCCTTTGGGACTCTATACAAAAATAATCTTATGTCCTTAATTATGTCACCATGAATGTTGCCCTGCTTATTCTGCTTCATGCTTGTGATTCCACGTTTGGCTGCACACTAGGAAGAGAGTGACCTGGATCCAGCTGCTGCTACAAATACCAGATTATGTTGTATTGTTTCCATCAGAAATTTTGATAAATTATATTTTATTGCTATACTGCTCTGGGTTGATCAAAGAATATTCTAAGATTGCACAAAAGATCTATTTTTATTGAATGTGTTTAAAAGGGGTGATCGGGCGAGGAAAGTGCTCAAATATATCAAATTGTTCTCCCACTATCAATATAAATTATCTTCCTATAAAACATACACTTATAAGGGAATTTTTTTCCTTTGGTTCACAGGCCAGCGCTCAATCCACTGAGCCACACCAGCCAAGGCTGAGAATTTTTTTCTTTTAGATTTCAGCAGGCAGTTGATAATTTAGCTTAGCCATATTACAAAAAGCACAGTGGATGATTGTTTGTATGAAGTCATTGACAATAGAAGTTGCACCTGGAATTGATTTTTATATTTTAAAATACTCTAAAGGAATATCTTTTATAGGCTTCAACATAATTCGCCAAAGGAATTTTTTATTCATGAGGAATAACCAGGAATCTTAGTTTAATGTATATATTGAAATTATAGAATTATTTTAGCAGAAAAACATCTGCAGCAGATATTTTGTCAATAGGATTAAAGTAGCCTGTGCAGCCCCAGGTTTGTTTTGTTTTGTTTTTTAAAGAAATTTGAGGGCAATAGAGAAATTGAAAAAATTAATTTAAATGTCATTTGGAAAAATACATATATAGAAATGGCGAGGAAAGGTAGAGGGATAAGAAGAGATGGAAGGAAGTAGAGAAGAAGGAAGAGTTGCCTGCTAACTAGTAAAACATAAAGTTACAGAAATCAAAAACCAGTACTGAGCCACAAATAGGGGGACAGATCAATGACTCAGACTGGAGGATAAAGATGGCAGCTGAGTAGGTGGAAGCTGAGCCCACTGGCTTGTGCTCTCAGAATGGATTTTTGGCTGATCTTCGGACAAGTGACCTTAACAGTCAACAGAATCTCAACTGATACGAATTTTTGAAGCCAAGGAGTTGCTTTGCACCATCCAGTAAGAGATTTTATAAATTGAGAGAGAAATGCCCTGTAGGAGGCACCTGCAGCAGAGGAGAGATTAGTCAGAAAATGCAGCTTAGTGGCTCCCTCCTTTTCTAGAGCAGGGCCCTGGTTCCACACAGGGAAACCACGAATCCAAATGGGGAGAGACTTCGAAGGATATACAAGTCTGGGAGACTTAGGCTTCGCAAACACCATGAGCAGCATGTCCACAGCTACTTTGCCATCGGGAGAGTTACAGAGAGAGACTATCTAAAACTGTTGGAGGCACGAGAAGTCTTTGATGGCCCTGAGACAGACTTGGTGCTATTTGGGGAGGTGGACCTCACAGAGAACCAGCCCAGGACTTGATTACTGCAAGGAGGGGCCCGCATGGAGACTCTTTTAAAAGAGGAACTGGGGTGAGACTCTAGACTCTGCAGGGACCCCGTGCTCGCATGTGCTCAGAGGCTCTGCCAACAAAGAAATCAGAGTGAAAGCGCAGTTCAGTCCCCCTGAGTCCAGTTGCATAGGAAGAGCAGAAAGTGTCATGCTGAAGGGACTGTGGCACCCAACCCAGCATGGCTGGCAAACGGGGGACTATGCAGAGTGGAGAGTTTGGGCCTGAGTCTCCTAAAAGAGCAGCAGGCTGGGGATTGGACAACCAGGAGCCGAACCCCTGAGATTCATCTACTTAGGCAGATATCCCCTCCCATGCAGGTTTGCCTCACCTCCACCTGCAGGACTGCAGGCTCTGCAGATCAGTGAGGTCAGGCTCGGGAACCCCCTGCTCAGCACATATCCACAGGGGAAAGAAGGAGGAGCTCTAAAAGGGCCCTTTCTGAACTTCTATCAGACACTACAAGCTACACTTGCTCCTCCAGCCCTGATCCACTGAAACCAGCAGAACAGAGAGATTAGAGACAGGTGCAACAAGAGGTGTGCAGGGCGCCACCCAGCCTCAGCTCTTGGAGCTGCCATCAGTGCCAAGCAGGAAAGAGCTGCCCCATTTATACAAGTTGGTCAGCAGGAAATGGACAGCTGATTCACCAGAAACCATACATTATTGGAATAATCTGGGACAGATGAACACATGTGGCAAGGAGGTGGGGAAACACTCCCATAATCTTCCCTGAAGACTGAACAGTACCCCCTCAGGGGTGACCCAAGGATTCTACCTCTCAACCCCACCAGAGGCCCTCCCTGGAGGCAGGTGGAGGTGGTACTGGTAGTGATCTCAGACGTTAGATGAACCACTCCTGGGTCTTGTGCTGATGGAAAGCTGGCAGGGCAGAACAGTGGGGACCAGCCAAGCCTGAAGCAGACAGCGACAGCCTGTGGATCACTTGTAGTCTTGAACAGGCTGCCTAGGGCCACACTAGGACACCATCTGACATTGATGAGTCTCCTAAAAGAGCAGCAGGCTGGGGCAGATCCAGAAAGAGAAGACAGTGGCAAACACTAGACTCTGCTGAGACAAATTCCACCATGGACTTCGTAGTTATTTACATTAATTTTTCTCCTGCATAGATTTTTAAGATTTTTTTCTTTCTCTTCAAGGTTGTTCTTATTATTTCACTATTTTTTATTTTAGTTTATATCAAATCTCATATTTAACTCTTTCCTTCTCTTACACCATTATGCCTTCTTTCTTCCTCTTATTATTGTTTTAAATTTTATGTTTTCTCTGTATACGATTTGTTTCTATTCTGGTCTCTTACTATTTCTCTTCCTTCCAGCCTCTCAAAACCATTTTGCTTGTCATTAGTCATCTCAAATTCCTTTTCCCATTCTTATAATATTGTTATTCTCTCTCTACCTTTATTAATCTTTGCTCATCGGTTGTTAATATAGTGGTTGTTGTTGCATTTCTTCAATTTTATTCCTAGATGTTCACTATTTTTGCATTTTATTTTTTTATTTTTTATGTTTTTTTAAAAGATGTTTTATTATTTTTAATTTTGAGAGAGAGGGGAAGGGAGGGAGAAAGAGAAGGAGAGAAACATCAATGTGTGGTTGCCTCTCATGCACCCCCTATTAGGGACCTGGCCTGCAACCCAGGCATGTGCCCTGACTGGGAATCCAACCTGTGACTCTTTGGATCTGAGGCTGGCACTCAATCCATTGAGCCACACCTATTTTGTATTTTACCTGGGGCCTATTTTGTATTTTAAATATCAAATTTTTCTGTTCCCCTCTCCTATACCATTTTGCCTTCCTCCTGCCTTTTCTTCTTTTCATTTTAAATTTTACTTTTTTCTTGTCTTAGCCTGGTTTTCATTACTCAGTCTTGTTATTTATCCTCCCTCTATCCTCTCAAAATCACTTATCTTCCCTTTAGACATCTCATAAGCTCTCTTTTCTCTCTTTTTTCCTTCTTATTCCCTTCCCACCTGTATTAATATTTGCTCGTTTGTCATTGATATTGCTGTGATGGATGTTTTTCTTCAATTTTGTTCCAAGTTTTTCATTATTTTTAAAGTTTTTCTTTAAACCTCATACTATACCCTTCCTTTTTCTAATTCCATTTTCCCTCTACCCTCCTTTTTAACTTACTATTTAAATTTTCTTTTCTTTCTTTATTTACCTTGTTACTGTTCCCTACTCGTATTATTTCCCCTCCCTCTACCCTCTTAAAACCATTGTTCTCTCCATTAGCCACCTCATATCCATTTTTTCCTTTCCTATAATAGTCTTAATCTGTTTTCACCTTTATTAATATCTGCTCATTTGTTATTGATGGTGTGGTTGTGGGCGGGGGTTATTTTTGTGGGTGTGCGTTTTGTTTCCTGGGTTGTTTTGTTTTGTTCTGGCAGCACCTGTAGAACAGCATAAAAAATGTGGTGGGTGGTGTGACTCACAGTCAGCTGGGTAGAGGGAAGAACCCACTAAAGAATGACCCAACAAAAAATAAAACTCAGTTACAACCAGAGAGCCCACATAAATGGCATAAAGGGTGTCCCAAAACCATCCAGCTCAGGAGAACTAGGAGATTGCACCACTGAGTCACGTAGGTCCCTTACCACACAAAGCCATCCCATGATGGCAGGGAGTCAAAGCAGATCAATCTAATATGCAGAAACAAACAAGATGAGTCATCTAAAGTGGGGAGACAAAGAAACAACCCCAAACAAAAACAAAGGAGAAATCCTCAGAAAGAGTTCTCAATGAAATTGAGACAAGCGATCTTTCAGACATAGAGTTCAAAATAATGGTTATAAGGATGCTCAAGGAGCTCAGTGAGAACTACAAGGAATTTTTTTGGAAGATACAAGGAACTTATTGGGAACTACATTACTGTAAAAAAGTACATAGAAACCATGAATAAGAACCAGGAAGAAATGAAGAAAACAATATCTGAAATGAAGAATATACTAGAAGGAATTAAAACCAGGCTAGATGAAGCAAAGGATCAAATTAGCAAGTAGGAGGACAAGGTCAGGAAAAAAACAACCAAACAGAGCAAAAAAATGAAAAATGACTCAAAAAGAATGAAGATAGCTTAGGGGCAACACGAAACATAATAACACTCATATCATAGGGATACCAGAAGGGGAAGAAGTGGATCAAGGGGTAGAAAACCTGTTTGGAAAAGTAATGACAGAAAACTTCCCTAACTTAGTAAGGAAAAAAGTCATGCAAGTCCAGGAAGCACAGAGAGTTTCAATCAAGATGAACCCAAAGAGGCCCACTCCAAGACACATCATAATTAAAATGGTTAAATTTAAAGACAAAGAGAGAATATTAAAGGCAGCAAAGGAGAAAGAGCTAGTAACATACAAAGGAGCTCTGATAAGGCTAGCAGCTGCTTTTTCAACAGAAACACTACAAGTCAGAAAGGAATGACATGGAATATTCCAGGTAATGAAAAGCAAAGGCCTGCAACTAAGACTATACTACCCAGCAAGTCTCCCATTTAAAATGAAAGGTGAAATAAGGAGCTTTACAGACAAAAGAAAAAAAGGCTAAAAGAATACGCCTCCACTAAACAGCATTGCAAGAGATGCTAGTGATTGCTTTAAGAAGATGAAGAAAGAAAAAGAGAGGAACATAGGTACAAAGGGAAAAAATTGCAATGAATAAGTACCTATCAAAAATAACATTAAATATAAATGAACTAAATGCTACAATCAAAAGATATAGAGTAGCTGAATGGATAAGAAAATACAAACCACATATATGCCTTCTGCAAGAGACCCACCTCAGAACAAAAGACTTACCTACACAGGATGAAAATGAAGGGGTGGAAAAAAAATATTTCTAGCAAATGGACATGAAAAAAAAAAAGCTGGGGTAGTGATACTTATATCAGACAAAAAGACTTCAAAACAAAGGCCGTAAAAAAAGACAAACAAGGTCACTACATAATACTTAAGGGAGTATTCCAACAAGAAGATATAACCCTTTTAAACATATAAGCACCCAACATAGGACCACCTAAACGTGTAAGGAAAATCTTGAAGGACTTCAAGAAAGATATTGACAGCAACACAGTCTTTGTAGGGGATTTTAACATCTCACAGTCAACAATGGACAGATCTTACAAACAAACAATCAACAAGGATATTGTGGCATTAAATGACATTCTAGAGAAAATGGATTTAATCACTAATTACTGAACGATTCACTCCAAAGAAGTAAAATATAACTTCTTTTCAAATACACGTGGAACATTTTCATAGATGGACCACACAGTAGAACACAAACAATCCTCAACATATTCAAGAAAACTGAAATTATATGAAGCATCTTCTCATATCACGATGACTTGACATTAGAAACAAACCTCAGGAAAAAACTTAAAAACATTCAAATACATGGAGGCTGAATAACACATTATTAAATAATGAATGGGTTAACAATAAGATCAAAGAAGGAATCAAAAAGTATCAGGAAGCAAATGAAAATGAACACACAACAATCCAAACCTACAACACAAGAAGACAGTCTTGAGAGGGATGTTCAAATCAATACAGGCCTACCTAAAGAAGATAGAAAAATTTCAAATTAACAACCTAACCCTACATCTTCAAGAACTAGAGGAACAACAATAAAAGCAACAATAGCCCAGAGTGAGTAGAAGGAAGGAAATAATCAAGATCAAAGCTGAATTAAATTACATAGAAATTAAAAACAATTTAAAGGATCAGTGAATCCAGGAGCTAATTCTTTGAAAAGATAAACAAAATTGGCAAATGTTTAACCAGACTCATCAAGAAAAAAAAGAGAGAGGACCCAAATAAATAAAATTAGAAATGAAATAGAAGTTACAACCAATACCACGGAAATACAAAACATTGTAAGTAATTACTAAGAACAACTACATGCCAAGAAATTGGACAACCTAGGCCAAATGAACAAATGTCTAGAAACATATAATCTTCCAGAACTGAATCAAGAAGAAGCAGAAAGCCTGAATATACCAATAACAACTAGTGAAATTTAAGCAGTAATCAAAAAACCCTGAAAAAAAAAATTCCATTGACTGAACAGCTTCACAGGCAAATTTTACTAAACATTTAAAGAAGAACTAACTCCTATCTTTCTCAAACTATTTTGAAAAATCAAGAAGTGGGAACCTTCCCAGACTTTTTATGAGGCCAGTATTATCCTAATTCTAAAACCAGGTAAAGACACAACAAAGAATGAAAGCTACAGACCAATATCTCTGATGAACATAGATCCTAACATCCTTCACAAAATTTTGACAATCGAAATTCAGCAATATATTAAAAACATCATACACCATGATCAAGTATGATTCATCCAAGGGATGCAAGGATGATACCATATTCACAAATCAATAAATGTAATGAACCACATAACAAAATGAAGGACAAAAATCATATGATAAAATCAATAGCTGCTGAAAAAGCATTTGATAAAATACAGCACCCATTTATGATAAAAAAAAAAACTCAGCAAAGTGGGATTAGAGGGAGCATACCTCATTATAATAAAGCCCATAGACAAGAAACCTACAGCTACCATCATATTCAATGGGCCAAAACTAAAAGCTTTCCCCTTAAGATAAGGAACAAGGCTAGGGTGTCTGCTTTCACCACTCTTATTCTACACAGTACTGGAAGTTCTAGCCACAGTAATCAGACAAGAAAAAGATATAAAAGGCATCTAAATTTAAAAGAAGTAAAACTGTCATTAGTTGCAGACAACATGCTAATGTATACAGAAAACCCTGTTGTTTCCACAAAAAACCAGAAACTACTCAACCTAATAAGTGAATTTGGCAAAGTAGTAGGCTACAAAGTCAATGTTCAGAAATTGAAAGCATTTTTGTACAACAATAATGAAACATCACAAAGAGAAACTTGGGGGGAAATCCCATTTACTAGCAATAACAAAAAAATAAAGTACCTAGGAAAAAACTTAACCAAGGAGGTAATGTGCCTGTACTTGGAAAACTATAGAACACTGAAAAAAGAAATTAAGGTAGATACAAATAAATGGAAACTTATACCGTGTTCATGGATTGGAAGAATTAACATCATTAAAATGTCCATACTACCCAAAGCAATCTACAGATTCAATACAATTCTCATTAAAATACCAGTGGCATATTTCACAGATCTAGAGCAAACATTACAAAAATTTATATGGAACCAAAAAAACCCCCCAAAACTTCCAAATAGCTTCAGCAATCCTGAGAAAGAAGAAGAAAGTAGGAAAGATCACAATACCTGATATCAAAGTATACTACAAGTCCACTGTAATCAAAACAGTCTGGTACTGGCATAAGAACAGACACACAGATCAATGGAACAGAACAGGGAGCCCAGAAATAAACCCATATCTCTATGGTCAATTAATATTGATGAGCATACAATGGAGTAAAAATAGCCTGTTCAATAAACGGTGTTGGGAAAACTGGACTGGTACATATGAAAAAGAAAATGCAACTAAACCACTGACCTACATCATATACCAGAATAAACGCAAAATAGATAAAGACTTAAATGTAAGTAGTGACACCATAAAAGTCCTAGAGGAAAACATAGGCAGGAAAATTTCAGATATCCCTCATAGCAATATTTTTGCCAATATATCTCCTAGGGCAAGGGAAATAAAGGTAAAAACAAACAAATTGGACTACATCAAATTAAAAAGCTTCTGCATGGCTAAAGAAAACATTTCATCAAAATGAAAAGGAAGCCAAGCACATGGGAGAACATATTTGCCAATGATGCCTCAAACAAGGGTTTGATCTCCAAAATATATAAAGAACTCATATAACTCAACACCAGGAAGACAAATAATCCAATTAACGAATGGACAAAGGACTTCAATAGATACTTCAAGGAGGACATACAGATGGCCCATAGATATAAGAAAGGATATTCAACATCACTAGCCATCAGAGAGATGTAAATTAAAACCACAATGAGATATAACCTCACACATGTCAGAATGGCCATCATTAATAAATCAACAAACAAGAAGTGCTGGTGAGGATGTGGAGAAAAGGGAACCCTAGTGCACTGTTGGTGGGAATGCAGGCTGGTGTAGCCACTATGGAAAATAGCATGGAATTTCCTCAAAAAACTAAAAACAGAACTGCCTTTTGACTCAGTGATTCCACTGCTGGGACTAACCCTAGGAATCCTGAAACTCCAATTCAAAAGAATAGCCAAGTGCTGGAAACAGCCTAAGTGCTCATCAGTAAACAAGTGGATCAAAAAACTGTGATACATTTATACAATGGAATACTACTCATTAGAAAGAAAGAAGGAACTCCTACCTTTCGTGACAGCATTGATGGAACTGGAGGATAGTATGCTAAGTGAAATAAGTCAGTCAAATACAAAAGATGAAATGAAAAGACAAATACCTTATGATCTCATCTATAAGAGGAACCTAGTGAGCAAAAATAAACAAGCAAAATGGAACCAGAGTCATGGAAACATAGAATGGATTGACAGTGACCAGAGGGGGGGAAGGGGGCATAATGGTGGAAAGAAGAGGAAGGGATTAGTCAAAAAAGAGGCATGAATGACCCATGGACGTGAACAACAGTGTTGGGATTGGCTGTGAGAGCAGGGGGTGGGCTCGGTGGAGGAGGGCAAGGGGAACAAGATTGGGACATCTGTAACAGAATACCAACAGAAAATTTTTAAAAAGAATGCAATACTGAAGTTATACAATCATTATATGTGAACTTAATATATGATATAGTTTCCACCTCAAATCTTTGTCCATTTAATAAATGATATTGTGGCAACTGATTAGTGTTTTAGGGAAAGACATTGAGATTTCTATATCACTCCTGGACCTTTGACTTTTTAACTTGCCATTAAGTTGTATGTTTCAACTAAAGACAGACAAGGACTATCTTTACTTCAATCCTCACTATATCCCTAATAACTAACATATAAAGAATTATTTGTCTCTTAGGATTGCTAGATACTACTGTTTCTTAGAGTGGTATTACATATTTATTTGTTCTGTTTAACAGACTTATGGCTTGGGTAGGCTCTCATGTCTCAGCCAGTTACTCTGTTGAATTCCTTAAGGGACACACTGAGATTTTGCCTTTTCTGTACCCATCAGGTTAACTGATGACTTATAAGACAAACAAGAAATCATTTTAGATGCTAATATATGTATATCTGAGCATCACTCTTGCTTTTAACCACAAATATTGGTCTTTGCAAGGTACTATGGCCCAGAGTTCCCACCACTCCACCATTAAAGAAGACCTATATCTATGTCTTAGATAACCTATGATGAGTTCGTCTGATACGGCCTTCTCTTGTTGATGATCAACTGTCCTGGAATTCATTCAGTATGGTAGAGCATAACATACTGATTACAGTTGTCCCTTGCTATATCTCGGTTCACTTATTGCGGCTTCACTGTATCACGGGTTTTTAAAAACAATGTATCTAATTCTGTACCGCGGAGTTTTCGCTGTATCATGGGATTAAAATTACATAGGTTTAAGAGCGTAGAAAGTGTTTAAGAGCATATGAAGTGTTTATAAGAGTGTGGGAAAGGTTAATAAGAGAGTGGGAAAGGTTTATAGGAGTGTGGGAAGGGTTTATAAAGCCTTAAAATATGTATAAATAATAAATATAACGCCACTACTTTGCGGATTTTCACCCATCGTGGGGGTCTCTGGAACGTAACTCCTGCGATAGGTGAGGGATCACTATATTATTATTATTAGCTAAACTTCCTCAACATGTGTTAGAATGACAGGTGGACAAAGCAGCCAGTTCACCGTATACCAGGACTTCTAAGGCAGAGTCACCTGGTGTGTCGATGCCGTTAGCTTTAGTGGGCAGAGCACGAGCTTTGGACCAAGACATGCCCAGTTCCAGCCCCAGATTTAGGTACACACTAGAGACACTCTGGGTTTTTCCCCTACCTAAAAGACTCTATTGAAGATTTGTCCCTCCTGGCTAGTTCATCACTAACCCAGGACACAGGAAACCACAGATATCATAGGACCACCCCCTGGTGTTGTACCCACCCACTTGTACAGAGCTTTCTTCCTTTGAGTCAGGCACTGATGGAGGCAAGCATAGTTAAGAGTGGTGGACATAAAATCATAAATGCTCTCAAGCCCATTAAGGAACAAACCAAATAATCTAAAGGAGGACTCATACAGGAAAACAAGTTAATACAATTAACCAGAGGTAAAGGGTAAAGTATAGAGTTGGTAGGAAAAAGTGGAAAAGAACATAAGCAAAAGCCAAAGGGTTGAATGATTCAAGATCCAGATCTGGAATCAAATGGGAGAACAAGTAAACCTAAAGAAAAAATCGTAATAATGTGGTCACGATCATTTGTGAAAAGGAATTCAGAGGGCTTCAGCAATGAGAGTAAGAGAGACGAAAGTGCATTTATGGGCTAGGAGAGAGCGGTATAAAGGAAAATAATTTTTAGAGCCCAGAATAGGAGAGAGAAAAGAGAAGAAAAGGACAGAAGAGAAAAATTAGATAAGACATTGTGAAGCAAGATAGAACGCATTTCCTCTTAGAATCTTTTCCTTTGTATAAGGTCTTACTGGGAATTGCCAAGAGATGGGTGTTTTACTTACTACATCTGCTTCCTTGCACGGTGTCCCAGGCACAGCCCCCCTTATGGAGGTCACTTCCCATTCTTCATGGCTGACCTCTTCCATAGGAGCTTCCTGAACTCAGACAACTCACCAAGTTGTAATGCAAGCTACATACTACCATTTTTTTGAGACCTGTGAGTCCCTTGAGATTATGGCTGAATGTTGCGCAGTTTTTGATAGACTGTAAAGCCAGCCATGCCCTTCTTTACCTCATTTATTCCATCAGCCATAGGAGTAGATGCTTGGAGGGTCACTGAAAGGGGGACAGAGAAAAATAATGTAAACCTTTTTTAAAAAAATTGAATTTATTGGGGTGACATTGATTCACAAAACATACAGGTTTCAAGTGTACAACTTAACAAAACATCGTCTGCACACTGCATCGTGTGCCCATCACCCCAAGCAGTCCCTCGCCATGCCCATTCCCCACCCCTTTGCCCAACTCCACCCCTTTGCCCAACTCCACTCCTTTGCCCAACTCCGCCCATACCCCAACCTCCTTTCCCTCTGGCTATCGCCACACTGCCGTCTGTGTCTACATGTTATATAAGTATTTACCTTCACCTTCTTTCATCCAGTCCCCCATCCTTCCTCCCCTCTGACAGCTGTTCCATGTATCCATGCCTCTATTTCTATTTTGTTCATTAGTTTATTTTGCTTGTTAGATTCCACATATCAGTGAGATTATATAGTATTTGTCTTTCTCTGAAAGGGTTATTTCATTTAGTATAATAATCTCCAGGTCCAACCATACTGTCCTAAAAGGTAAGATTTTCTTTTTTTTTTTTTTCTGTTTTTTCTTTTATGGCCAAGTAGTATTCCTCTGTGTAAATGTACCACAGCTTTTATATCCACTCCTCCACTGATGAACACTTGGGCTGTTTCCAGATCTTAGCTATTGTAAATAACACTGCAATGATCATAGGAGTTCATATATTCTTTCTAATTAGTATTTTGCTTTTTTTCAGATATATTCCCAGAAGTGGAATTGCTGGGTCATAAGGCAGCTCCACTTTTAATTTTTTGAGGAAACTCCATATTGTTTTCCACAGTGGTTGCACCAATCTGCATTCCCACCAGCAGTGCATGAGGATTCTCTTTTCTCCGCATTTGACAAACTTTGTATACATCCAAACTTCTGTGAGGTCCTGCTTAGTACATAACTTGAAAATATTCAAAGTCAAGTCAAATCCCCTAAACCCTACCTACAGAGGAATTGCTACCTGTCCCTCTCCTCTGAGCCTTTTAAATTGGTGTAAGGGCCAAACCAAATTTGGAGATAGTTAGGAAATGAAAAATTGCCGAATCCCATGCCCATGGTTGTCATCTGGATCTAAGGTTTCCCAGAGTTTAGGATGTTATTATATGTTAATAATTTTAGTAAGCCCTTCTAATAAACTAGAAACAATGTTTTAGGAATAGGGTACACACACACACAAGTGCACAGGCACATTCATTTGAATTCAGAAATCAATGGAAGTCAGTCCTATATGGGATGGATCTGAAATCCCTTTGCTGAAAGGAAAACTACAAAGCTCAAAGGAGCTGCCAGGGCCACTGCTCACTCCTTACAGAGGCCCAGAGAGGCACAGGAGCCAAGCTCCTCAGAAGTGAGTTTACCAGAAAGAAATGTGGGGCTGGGGAGAGAGGGAACCCATGCTCTAAAACCAGCAATAGCCAATAAAAACATTATGTAAGCCACATAGGAAAATGTCAATTTTCTAGTAGTCACATTTAAAAAGTATACAAACAGTGTGAAATCAAGTTTAACAATATATAATATTTGACTAACATATCAAAAGATATGATCATTTCAACAGGTAATCTAAATATAACGAAAATTTAAAATGAATGAGCCCTGGCTGGTGTAGCTCAGTGGATTGAGTGCGGGCTGGGAACCAGAGGGTCCCAGTTCGATTCCCAGTCGGGGCACATGCCTGGGTTGCGGGCCGGGTCCCCAGTGAGGGCCATGTGAGAGGCAACCATACATTACTGTTTCTCTCCCTCTCTGTCTCCCTCCCTTCCCCTCTCTCTAAAAATAAATAAATAAAATCTTTTAAAAAAAATGAATGAGACATTTTATATTCTTTTTTTTACTAATTCTTTGAAATCCATGTGTATTTTATTCCTACAGCACATCTGCATTCAGACAAATCACATTTCAAGTGCTCACTGGCCCCATGTGTCCGGTGGCTACTGTATTAGACCTCGTAGATGTCTGACTATTGGTCTGACAGCCTAGTCTCAGGGGATAATGGCAGCATGAGGCTCAGGCTGCTGTTTCAGTCTGACACGCCAGAGTGGCTTTGCCAGGCAGGCCAGTGGTTCTCACCTTTTTTTGAGGTGACACACTGAGGTGTTACAACCAGTTCTAAGATACGCTGTGAATTTTTTGTTACCAATGGTCCAAAGTATCAACAATTGCAAACAATTTATAGAGGAGTCTCAAGATTACCTATCTTGTTCACTTGCCTTCTGACATTCTTTCCTGAATGAGGAAGAAAAGGGTGTACTGATGGTCATTGTAGCAGAAATTGTGTATAACCCTTGCCCATGCCCATGGGAGTGTGTCACCCACATACATATCATCACCTCTATGTTGTTGCAGAAGAGAAGAAACAAGTACAAAGATTTTCTAGTAGGTCCAGCACTTATCATTATGCCTTATACAAAGCAATCTTGATAAATATGAGGTAAGTCAAAATGACCCAACCCAAGCTGATCCCTGGCCCGCTATTTCTGCCCCTTTTACTACATTCCTCAATGAAATGATAATGCGCATCAAGTCTAGTTCCCAAAGTTACTATCTGCCCTAACATTATAGGATTCTTTGTGTTCTTGTGGGCCCAGGGAGTTCTGGAGAGCAAAGACACAATTCAAATGATGGCATTTCAGGTAATTTATGGAAAACAAGAAAATTCCTAGGCACATTCAAATTGAGAAGCGGTGCCTTAATCATTCCTTCTGTGTACTCCCCAGTTGATTGTGCTTAGGGCTGACCTTTCCCTGTTGCCCACCAGAGTAATGATCCTGCTTTTGTTTTCTTCTAGAAATGTGTGCAGTTTCCACAGTATACAACAGTGAGAATAGATAAACTTGGAAAGCATTCTCAGACCAGGGTCTGGTTGGTTCTCCCAAATCTTCCCATGTCTGAGGCAGCACCTCCAACCTGGTCTTGGTGCAGTAGGCCGCCATTTACCACACCCCCACTTTGGCTACTGTGGAATAGACCCTGATACCTAGAGGGAAATGTTGGCATCCTCCCCACCCTAAGCCAGCTACTGCAGCCTGGAGCCTGTCTTGCTTCTCTGCTGACTTGCAGGCCTCCCTGTAGGTCCTGCAGTGTCCTTTATTCATCCAAGTTCCTAACTGAAGTTAGGACGCCAGAGTTGGCTCCAGTTCATACTGAAACACAGCCCAACACTGGGTTGCTGAGAAGGACACTACGAATGTGACACTTTCTTAAATCTTATAGGTATTACCCGGAGTCCTCCCATAGCTAACGGGAGATATGAATCAAATAGACATGAGCACAATGTCACTCATTTTACGCAGGACTTTTGTGATAAGCACAGCTGCTGAAGTGACACAGATTGACAAAGTGACACAGACATCAAATCATCACTTGTGGTGCTTAAAATAGGATGTAGAATGTATAAAATCTTTCTACAAAAATGATGAAAATAGAAAGTCACCAATAGACAAATCACAATAATACTAATTGCAGACAAAAGCTATCTGTGGATACTAAAGTTAATCGGCAACGTATGCTAAGAAACAAAATACTTACATAGCTTCAACATATTTTTGCACAAGGCATCTATTAATTACAAATTGAAAAACAGCAATTTGACACTGGAGACACCGAACAGATATTACCTCACCTGGGGGATGAGTGCCGGCATCGTTTCTGAAGTAAGGCACAAGCATAAAGAAGGGCATACCAGCCTGTCCAGAAAGTTTCAACCATGTAAGATGAAAAATAGAGACATTTATTGAAGAAGATACAAGAAACATTATACACAAGACAATGATACCTCAGTCCCCTTCAAAGTAGGCACCTTGGGACCTCACACAGTTCTCTCAATTGCCATCAGCTGCCCCGTTGTATTTTCCTGAATCTCATCGATGGTCTGAAGTCTCTTCCCTTTCAAAGGTGATTTTAATTTGGGGAAAAGCCAGAAGTCACAGGGCACCAAATCTGGGCTGTAGGGGGGCTGAGTCACCTGGGTGATTTGATGTTTCCCCAAAAAACTCTGCACAAGACATGATGCATGACCTGGCCATCATGAGTGTTTTCGTGATGAAGCTGCCAGTCACCAGTTGCCCATAACTGTGGCCTTCTGAATCATTTGAATAGTTTCTTCTGAGGAATGTTCAAGCTTAAGGCAAAATCTGATGCAGATTTGTTGCCGTACTCACTCCTTTTGAATGTGACAGCCGCACAGTACACATGCCCACTCAATGGCATTTACCGCCCCCACTGACTAGTACAGTGAAGTTGTCATTGTTCGTGCACGAGCGTTCCACTCCACTCTCCTTGGCTGTCAGGTTACACTGATGTTGCACAAATCATTCTCATATATTTAACAATGATTGCACTTTTTCCAAACAGACTTTGTATATATCAAGTTGTATTTTTGTCAAAAATGTATAACTTCAACCTAATTACATATGATATTGTGATGTAATTAAAAATATATATTTGGTCTATACCCGGATTTCTGACACACAGCTTCTAAAACCCTTATGATTTTGTGAGTGATAGGGAGCAGAGGAATATTTTTTGTTATTCATAACGAGCCTCGTTTAACCAAACGTGAGTTTGGTTGCTGAGGTGACACCTAGTGGGCCCCTAGATAGTCTCAGTGTTGGGCTGGTTGCCAGCAGAACCAACCGCGTGGTTAGAGGGTTGGAACTTTCAGCTCCATCTTCTGCTGTCCAGGCAGGGGAGAGAGGAAAGAGGGAGTGCAGATTGAGTTTAATCACGCTAATGATTGAATCAATCATGCCCACCTAAGCGAACCTCCATAAGAACCCTAAACAACGTGATTTGAGGAATGTCTCCGTTGGTGAGCACATCAAAGTGCGGGGAGGCTGGCACGCCAGAAGAGCATGTAGAAGCTCTGTGACCCCCACTCTACCCACCAAAATGTTGCCTCTTGAATCTCTTCTATTTGATTTGCATCCTGTATAATAAACCAGGAATTTTAGGTAAAGTGCCTTCCTTACTTCTGTGAGATACTCTAGCAAATTAGCAAACCCAAGGAGAGGGTCATGGAACCCCCGTTTTGTAGCCATGTCAAAAGTGCAGATATCTTGGGAACCCAATACTTGCAATTAGTGTTTAAAATGTGGGGTAGTCTCACAGGGTGGACACATTAACTTGTGCAGTCTGACAATAACTACTCAGAGTTAAACTGAGTCATTGGACACCCAGTTGCTGTCCAAAGAGTTTAGGAATTTGTTGGTATAGCGGGAAAAATAACCCACACATTTGGTGTCAGAAGTGTTCTGTGGGTAGAAACAGATCTTAGGATCATGTCACACCCAAATTGAGGTACATTCTACAAGATAACTGATCGGTACTTTTTGAAAGTATCGAGGTCATAAGACATGAAGGTGGAAGGATTCTCTCAGACTGGAGGGTATGAAGGAGCATTTTAGGAGATGTGAAAACTCTTAGTTTGATCCTGAACCAATAAAAAGAACATTAGTGGAAAAAATGGTGAAATTCAAAAAAGGAATTTGGATTGGTTACACATATTATGCCTGTGTTAATTTCCTCATTTTGATATGTGTACCATGTAATACAGTAAGTCTTACTGAAGGTGTATGAAAGGTATATATGAATTCTGTACTATTTTCTTTTACAGCTTTTCTATAAGTCTAAAGTTACTTCAAAATAAAAAACTAAAAAAAGAAAATATGTCTTCTAACACCTCCAGAGCATGCTGCTGTAGCATCGTGAAAACCACATAGACTCTAGAGCCAGACAAACCTGAATTTGAACTCAGGCTCTGTAATTTGCTAGTTTCATGACTCCATCAAGCTACTGAGACTTTCAGAGCCTCAGTTTTCTCATCTGCCAAATGGGAGAAATAATCTCAACTTTGTAGCATTGGCATGAGAATTGAGGGTAATGTGTATAAACCAGGAAGCACAGTGGCTATCACAGACTTCGGTGCTCAAAAAATGTTAAACTGTCTCTTAATGCTTGCAGGAGTGTCCAAACTGCAGCCAGTGGGCCACGTGCATCCCAGGATGGCTATGAATGTGGCCCAACTCAAAACTGTAAATTTACTTAAAACATTATGAGATTTTTTTGTTTTCGTTAGTGTTGGTGTATTTAATGTGTGGCTCAAGACAACTCTTCTTCCAGTGTGGCCCAGAGATGCCAAAAGGTTGGACGCCCTGGCTTAACAAACAGAGTTATTTCTAAACATGGCTTTCCAGCTCCTCCACAGCAGTCCCAAACTGCCTCAGCCTCTTCTTCCCAAGGTATGCATGGCCAGCAATCCTAGTTGATTGCTTATGCCTTGACACACCTGTATTCACTCCTTTATACACTCATACTATTCCCTCTGGATGCATTATTTGTCCCAGGCAGGTTGTAGGTACAAAGTAAGCAATGTAGTCAACCACTTCCTAGATTTGAGTCTCACTTAATCAAGGACCTAGTTACCTTCAACAAATCTTCACCTTTCTGTGTCTCCACATCAAAACTGAAACCTCTGTGAAGTGGGACAGCGATAATAATACCTACCTCAAAGCATGGGAAGATCAGTGGATTCTATGAAATTGCCTTGTAAAATGTAACCTGAAGATAAAAGTTCTCAACCTTGGCTGCCTATGGAAATAATCTGAGGGGCTGTTTTTCTTTTAATACGTCCTGCTGCCATCCTGAGAGCATTTTTTTAAGATACCCAGGAAATTCTAAAGTGAAGCGAAGCCAGAGCACACAGTTGATCTTAACTTAGTGCCCCCCAAAGTGTGGTCCTTGGACCAGAACCATCGGCATCACTTGGGAAATTGTTAGATGTGCAACTTTTCGGGCCCCACTCCAGACCCTACTGAATTAGAATCTCTGTAGCTGGAGCCCAGCACTCATTGTTTTAACGTGCCCCAGATGATTCCAATGCACAGCCCAAGGTTGAGGATGTGTGCCTTAAACAGCCTTTAATCTCCACCTGACAAAATCTCACCCTTCATGGCCCAGCCCAAAGGTCACCCCTTCTGCAAAGCCTTCTTATCTTCTAGTCAGAATCTGTTGTTGCCCAGCCTGGAGGAGCCTATTGTTGTGCTACAGTTGTACAATAGCACTGTACCATTATGTTAATGTTGTACTATTTCTCTTATAATGTTTATCACAGTGTTACTTCTTATCAAATGTAACATCACAATCTTTCCTAAGATTTTTGGAGCTATTTAAGGCAGAGCCCATATTTGTATCCTATTCCTCTAAGTGCAGGTGACACTACGCTGTACATGGACGCTGCTTTAAAAATGTTCTATTGAGGAGCAGAAGATGGCGGCGAGATAGGAGGAACAGAGTTTACGTCCTCCTATCCACTGGTTGATTTTCTGAGGAACGGGGCAAAAACCCAGCAGTATTCCAACACATATAATGATTGATGCCCAAGATTACAGGGGAATTTGAACATTCATACGGTAAGCAGAGTGCATCGGAAGGAAAGGATCCCCATCCGGACAAGCCCGGGGAGCGGGGTGGGGCTTCGGTCCCAGACCCGACAGCCGCCTGGATCGGATGCAAGATTCTTGGGGAGGGAGCCAGATTAGGATTTGAGTGTAGTCAGATGCTTGTTTTGTCTGGCAAGCGTAAATAGGAAGAATTTTTCAGAGAGGAAAAACAGAAAAAAAAAGTGGTGCTACGTGGCTATTTGGAGAGGCCCCGCCCCCAACAGTCGCGAGGTCAGTGCACCACTCAGATCCGTGCGCGACCCGGGATCCGAGGCCCAGGGAACTCGGCCTGTATCATGGAGGGAGAGCAAGGTCGGCCCTTGGCCTGAGGAGGCTGGCACTTCCACCAAGGGGAATTGGAGTCTGTTTGAATCCGGGGTCCGAGGTCTTTCCCAGCCCATACCAGAAGTATCGGAAACAGCTTGCAGTCAGCGAATCTCTGGCCGAGTGTGGCCTGGGACACCGAACAAGGGAAACCAGGGACCGTGCGCACCCGGCGACCCGCGGACCAATCATACATAGTTCAAAAATCCTAGGGACAGTGCACAACTGGGCCTCTTGGACACATAATCCAAGGACAAAGAAGTGAGCGAACACAGGCGCACAGCTCAAAAATACCAGAGAGAGTGCACGACCAGGCCTTTCGGCCGGGGCTCACTGGCACACAGCCCAGGAGCAAAGATAAAAGAGTTCACAGGTGCGCTGAGCTCACGCGGACAGCTGGGGACAAAGCCCTAGCCATCCAGCCCAAGCGCACTCAGGCGCACATAGGAGCGCGCAGCCCGGCAAGACCAAGCAGCTTTGTGGGAATAGGGCAGAAGCACCCTGTTGAGGGGAGTGGCAGTCCAGAGATACAGACCGCACAAATTCTTGACTCAGAGCGGGGGCCAAACTATCCAGAAAGGGCACGGAGAGAACCTATTAGTTAGACCAACGGAGAAAAAATAGGCAGTGGGAGATTAGCCACTATCAGGTGCACATCAAGACAGTTTGGGCCCAGAAGCACACTCAGGAACTGGGCTGGTGGCTGGACAAGAGTGAAGAGTGCACCTCAGGAAAGAAGAAAAGCAAAACTGATATCTTCCCAGACGGACGCAGCCTGTCTGGACAGCTTTAAAATCAGAAACCTGGAGGGGTTTTTTTGTTGTTGTTTCTTTGTTTGTTTGTTTTGTTTTGTTCTGTTTTTTGTTAATTCTTGTTTTGTTTTGTTTTGTTTTTGCTCTTTTTAACCAGTCTTCCTCTCTGTCCTTCACCAGTTTTTAATTCCTTCTTCATCCCTTTCCTTTAGTATTCTTAGTCCCCTCTCTTCATACCTCTCTTCTTTTTTTTAACTTACTTTTGTGTTTTGTTTCGTTTTGTCATTTTTTAATTTATAAAAGATAAAAAAAATTTTTTTTATTCTTTTTAATTCGTCCCTCCATTCTTTTCTTCTTTATACATTATTTCTCTTTCCTCCCTCCCTCTTCTTATAGTATTCTTTCTCCCTTCCTTCACCCCCTTTTTTTTTCTCCTT